>WSTI01011579.1:0-22161 GCA_019616915.1 Ceratobasidium sp. 423
ACATTATTCGGTAGCGGTGGATTCATGGTCATCCGCGTCCCTCCCTCCTCCCCTACGGACTCTTCAAGTGTTTACTCGATCGACTTCCGTGAAACGGCGCCAACAGGATCCAACAGCTCCATGTTCGTTAAATCTCCGCTCCTTTCCAAGTTTGGTGGCCTCTCGGTCGCAGTTCCAGGAGAAATTAGGGGGTTGCACGCCGCTCATTCGCAATTTGGAAGACTACCTTGGTCCCGCCTATTTGAGCCCAGCATTCAACTTGCGAACGGGGGTTGGAAAGTTACTGCCGAGCTTGATAGGCGGATAAGGTTGTTTGGAAAGGGATGGATGGAGAATGACAAGGATTGGAGCCCGATTTTCGCTCCTGGGGGCAAGTTGCTGAAACAAGGCGATTGGATCAAGAGGGCTAATTTCAGCTACACTCTGAGTTCCATTGCTAATGAGGGGCCTGATGCGTTTTACAAGGCAAGTACCTAATTTGTGGTAATTGCTCGTTTGCATTAATCCAATCTATTGCAGGGTCCCATTGCATCCTCGCTCATTTCCAAGATCCAAGCGACTGGTGGTATCATGACACTGCAGGATCTTGAATCCTACCAGGTTGTCCAACAACCAGCATTGAAGAGTACATACCAAGGACGTCATGTTTACACAGCACACGCTCCGTCGAGCGGACCGGTTTTGATTCACGTACTCAACGCCCTGGAAAGGTTCGGGTCTGGACCTAATGTGCATGACCAAGCCGCGATGAAGAAAGAGGGTGGTTTGTGGTGGCATAGGGTCACTGAGGCATTGAAATGTGAGTTCCGGATCAGGTTTCGAATGCATGTCATATTTATGTTATCCGCAGTCGGTAGTGCGGCACGTACACGCCTTGGCGATCCGTCGTTTGGTAATAACCATAAGCTTATGGCTGAAATACCCACCAAGGAGTTTGGAAGCAATGCTTCTGGTCGGATTACTGACGTAAGAGTGTATTTTTTGTTCTTTATGGTACAATTAGGCCGACAGGTTGTAGGATACCACACATACCCCCGATTACTACAAACCGATTTACGATGTTCAGATTGACCATGGAACGGTGAGCCTCTTTGCTAACATTATTAGTCCTCACTTATACTCTTATAGACACACACATCCGCTGCAGATGCAGAGGGTTTTGCTATTGCACTTACTAGCTCGGTCAACCTAATTTGGGGCTCGCGCGTGATGGACCCTGCAACTGGCGTGATCCTCAATGACGTAATGGACGACTTTTCAACCCCTGGGTACGAGCTCAAAATACACCGCAGTGGATATATGCTTATTATTTGTCTCGAACATAGCCTCCCCAACACGTTTGGACTGTGGCCTAGCCCTTGGAACTACCCCGAAGTTGGGAAACGCCAAGGTATGTCTTACTGAGCTCATCGATGTCATAGGCTGGCTCACTCTGCGCAAAAGTATCTTCTATGGCTCCTACAATCATGGAACATGCTTCTGGAAAGTTGTATCTCACTCTTGGTGGGTCGGGCGGCTCGCGCATCTTTGGGGCCATCGCCCAGACGATACTTAACCTTGATCGCGGCATGAACATTTCTGGAGCGATTGAGGCGCCCCGAGTGCACGACCAGCTTTTCCCAACGGTGGTGAGCATCGAGAGCGAGTTTGGGGAAAGGGAAATCGAAGGGTTACAGCAGAGAGGGCATAATACGTCTGGTATGTTGTTTTAGCAGATCTCGATGGGCAAGGTACTAACAGACCGCAAGTGTTTGATATTAACCTTGGTGTGGCCGAGATCCAGGCTGTGACGTTGGATGAAGATGGGCACATTTTCGGTAAGTAAGATGCGCTAAGTTGCGTCTAAAAGAGTTGATCTTGATGGCCTCCCGCTCCTGTAGCCGCGAGCGATTCTAGAAAGAACGGAATCGCAGCTGGGTGGTAAGGGGATACCACAAGTTTTGACGTGAACATATCTGATTGTTTGAATATCCGTTTGGACTGTCTCCTTTGTGACTGTGTGCTTTACAAAATAAGTGTCAAAGAATTTAATCATAGCATAGCTTTTAACCCCCTGAGCGACATGCGTCCCATCAACACGTGATTTGTGTCTCATCATCAACCGTACTCCACTAGGCTGCTTACAACGTGCATTAGACCCACTCTTCTTCATCAGTGCGACTGACAGTATTAGTATTACTCGCGTTTATACCCGACCAAATTGTCAGTACCTGTGTGGACGCCGGATTCGGAACTTTGGTGAACTTGGTGTTGTCCCTGTATGTGCATATGGCGCCGTGTTTCCCGCCCTAACTCTGCTAAAGTCGTGTATCAAATCCCACATGTAAAGCGATCAAGGCCACCCGTACATACAGCAAGATTACGTGACCCCAGACATTTCTCTTGCCGCGCAGTTTGGTCTTGACAACAATGGCATCAACGAGCGCTGAGATGCCCGAGGGCCGGGATCTGACAGAGTGGCAGAGGCTGGAGGATGCGGACGACCTAGAACGACAGGGACTTGCCGGCCAGCGGCGATGGAAGGGCAAAAGCAGAGACACCGACTACAGCCCCGATGTTGCGCTATCGAGCATAGACGAAGAGAGGACACAAGTCAATGGTGTTTCAAAGTCATATCCCCCATTATCAGAGGAGGCAGCGGAGGAGCGTGCAGTCATGGAGGTGAGTTTATGCATGACCCCGTATTAGTTGCTTATTCCGCATAAAACGTCCCCTTTAGAATCTTAAACGGTGGGAAAACACCGAAAGGCTTCGTCGGAAGGCCGCGCGCGAGTCTAAAACATATTCTACATCATCCGCACCCAGTCCAATTACCGAACTCACCAGACGAGCAAGTCTAGCCTTGTTCCGACGGTCGACGGGTAGTACACGGGGGAGTGCTACCGTGTTACGCACTGAGAGTCCGGCGCCGCTTGATGACATAGAACAACGGCGGCACTCTGCTCAACCCGGCCGCGTAAATACGGCCGATGTTGCGAGGAATCCCTTCCGGGACCCAGCAGGTGCTGCGTCCGATGTAGCTCTTGTAACTCCAACTACGGCTGATCCATTCACCGAAGCATCTTCAGAAGGACGCGAACGGAGCGACTCGACGTCAACTATCACCGGAGGGGTCACCCCTGTTCAACCCGTTCCAAAACGACCAACGTTGGAGACCATGGGGTCTTCGTTCCTTGGAGGGGCCCAGGGGAAGGCTCATGCACCAACACCCAGGCCGATAGATTTGCCTACTACGCCGGCACCTCAGCATGTATACGCAGGAGGCGGTACTGTTCCTGCGAGGATATCCGGCCCAGAGGGGATGAGGATCCGGAGGTCAGTGGCCGAGGTGCAAGAAGAAGAGGAAGAGTTGGAGCGGGAGAAACGAGACGGACGGTGGTGGACAGATTGGCTCTGTGGTTTAAAGGAGAGGAAAGACCCTGGCGGACAAGTGCGTTTTTTATTTACTTTGGACGCCCACCTACTTTTTTTTCGTGCTGACACGATTTTCAGGGCGGTCGTACGAACCCATTCGAGTGAGGAGATTATCCGAGATGAACGATCGCACGTATAGCCTCGCCAAGACATCTACCCCGGACCACGATCACAAACACCAGATTAGCTTTACCATGTATTTTTTGGACGCAGTACTTGGCATGGGACAATATTGCTGAGGCCCGTTATATATAGTTACCTAGTAGATAATGAAAGATGAAAACCTTTAGCTCAAGTGGGGTTGCGTCCGCAACTCAAAAGCGCGCTGGTCACACGTGCCGCGCCTGCTCTTGTTTACACTTGCCACCACCACTTAATGTCTCGAAAATCACCACACCAGCAAACTAAGCAGCCTGCTCTTGCGCCTCGTACACTATACCGTAAACTTGAGAACCACCGGGGGCCTGTTCACGTTGCAACATATGCCAAAGGAGAAGCCAAATATGTTTTGACTGGAGGACAAGATAGGACTATCCGACTCTGGAACCCCGACTCGGGTAGCGAGATTAAGAAATATGAGGGACACGGGTATGAAGTCTTGTCTATTAGCGTGTAAGTATTTAATTCGTGCAAGCCGGGGACGTGTGTACTTATTATCGTTCAATCCGGAGGAAGCTCGCATGACAACGCAAGGTTCGCATCTGGGGGAGGAGACAGGAGTGTTTATCTCTGGAACGTTACCGCGGGGGCTACTGAACGCCGAATGCCTGGACATTTGGGGAAGATCAATGCTGTCGCGTTTAATGCGGATGCGTCTGTTTTGGCGAGTGGTATGTTTTCTATCATTTCTGTAGAGCTAATATACTGATGCCGTTTACCAGGTTCATATGACTCGTCAGTGCGATTATGGGACTTGAAGTGAGCATTTCGGCACGCCTTTCCGGTATTTACTGATGGGCTCGCCATATAAAGGGCACAGAATCGAACGCCGATACAAGTCCTTGACGAAGCAAAAGATAGTATTACATGTATTCATGTCGGAGCTGCGGAAATTATAACGGGGTCTGTTGATGGGCACGTACGGACGTATGATCTGAGGATGGGAGAATTGAGGAGCGATTTTATAGGACGTAAGTGTGGGCTTGGTCAGTGTGCATGGATATACCGACTGTTTTCTACTCGTTCAGCTCCAATATCCTCGATCTCCCCTTCTGTGGATAACCAGACACTATTGGTTTGCACACTTGATTCAAAGTTACGACTAATGGATCGAGCAAACGGACAAATGCTGAATACGTTCTCGGGACATGTCAGTAATGACTACCGCACGCATGCATGTTTTGGTCACGGCGAGGGCAGTGTTTTGTGTGGAGATGAGGAGGGGAAGATATGGGAGTGGGACCTACTCGATGTGCGTCTAACCAAGTTGACAGGAAATGCACCAAAGCTAACAGGATTTAGGCCAAGTGTGTTGTCCCGGATCTTCCACGGGTTCATGACAAAGTGATCACTTGGATCGAGCACCATCCGCTGGAGGCTGGTGAGATGATCAGCGCGAGTGCTGATGGGGTAGTCAAAGTCTGGCGAAGCAAGTAGTGAACTAGTATCATAATTTTGCTGTCCTCCCGCTGTCCATAAAACACAATTGCGACTTTAGTTCTTGATTGTACCGGCTGCTTGGACCGCACAAGTTACCAAATAACAGAGTTTTGATCGATGGCCAGAGAATCAACTTCGCGATTACTGGACCAAAACTCAGCTGCTTATTCTTTGTGCCTCTAAATCTCGAATCCGGGCGCTGGAGGGATTTGGTACTGTAAAATACCAACTTGATTGATTAAATGACTCGCTTATAATCACGGCGATGTTCCTGTCCAACTAGAACCTGACCACCTCCTTCGACCCGGCATTCTTGGTTTATTTAGACATATGAATATCCCTCTGGAAACTACATCGTCTCGCCATAGCGAGGAGACGCTGCCTCGTGCTTCGTCTCGGCTATCTGGCGCGATACTAGCCGCACATCACACCCCGGAATCAGCTCAACAGGATACTCCAGAGCGCGTTTCTATTCGAAGCATTCCACAACTCGATAGCATCACTAATGGGAATGACAACTCTAGAAGTATCACTCCTCAGGAGGATGGGATTCAAGCTGAGGAGCATTCGAGCTCCGTGATTGAATCAAGCAACCTTCATCCAGCCGATCGTGGCCTTCATGCTTGGCTATACCTTCTAGGTGCATTTGTTGTAGAAACCTTGGTCTGGGGTACGCCCAATTGTTTTCCGCTCTAACTGTTCAGTGGGTTCAGCAATAATCCATAGGATTTCCGAACTCCTTTGGTGTCTTCCTCAGCTACTACTCCAAGATGTACAAGGAAGAAAAGGGCGCCGAGTTGCTACTACCTTTAGCAGGTACATTATGCTCAGGTATTACTTTTTGCTACTTGTGCTATTTCACGTACTTATACCCTCTGCTCCTAACTAGGACTAATATATTGCTCTGGTACGCTTTGTTCAAGTGGCCCGTGTCTATACGAACCACAGGACTTATCACCGCACCCAGGGCCTGTTATCTACCCTATCGTTGCACGTTATCCCTCGCAGCGTCGTACCAGTATGTGGACCGGCAATTTTATTTGTTTCGGAAGCCTTTTCGGTGCCAGCTTTGTGAAAAAGGTGGGGCTAATCAACTAATATGTCGCATACAACTAACTTATTATGGTTTGGTAGCCTTGGCAGATAGTGTTACTTCAAGGCGTGGGATACGGATTAGGAGGCTGTAAGTCCCGAGTTGGATGGGTGGCGACGTGTTTGTTGACCTTTCAAATAGCTTTGCTCTACGCTCCTACGCAGGTACACTATTGAACTCTCTGTGGACTGTTGCGAACTCACCCATTCTAGCGTTTCCTACATGTCAGAGTGGTTCTACGCTAAGAGGGGCTTGGCTAACGGAGTAATGAACGCTGGTCAGTCCAAGTATTTCACAGTGTTCAACGACTCAACCATGCACCTAGGCACGGCTGTCGGCGGTTTGGTGTTGCCCCTCGTCCTTCCATCCATCATCAGGTAGGATTCCTCTCAATTGGACATACTTTGGTTTTAACTCTAGGACCAGGCCTCGTGGAACCTCTTCCACCTTGCGTTACCTATCCATTGCCGTTTTCGTCCTTCTCTCGGCTGTTCTACCCTTTATCCGGCCTAGGCTCCCCGAAGACCGTGTTCGCTATATAGCAAGGAGTTCCGGGACGAGGTGGTCAACAAACAAATCCTTCTGGCTGCTGCTGTGTGTGACAGTACTACAGGGATTCGCATACTTCCTGCCCATCATTTATCTTCCTACGTTTGCCCAGGACATGAAGCTGGGCGACAGTCAAGCGTCGTTAGCTTTGGCACTTCTCAATGGTTAGTTAACCCGCTGTATTTGGGATGTTTCGATCAACCTCTATCTCTATTTCAGGGTCATCCGTAATCAGCCGAGTCGCGCTCGGGCATCTCTCAGATATTTTCAACCCATGGGTTCTCACCACATTGACTCTCGCTGCAACTTCGGTTGCAACGTTTGTATTATGGGGCGCACTGGTGACCACTATTGGGACGTTAAGTGTGTATTCGATACTTTTTGGCGCATTAGCGGGTGGATACTCGAGCCTCTGGACCGGATTCGTCCGCCCCATCGCAAGTGAGTCTGAGCTTTCCTTCGAGTTCCCGGTCTCACGATGCATCCAGGAGATGATACAACCGCCGCAACAAGTATGCTTGGCATGCTGATGCTATCTCGGGTAAGCGTTGGCCCATCAAGCTGTGGCGGTGGTTAATCTCAATGTCGCCAGGGGCTCGGAAACGTACTGAGCACACCGATCTCATCGGTACTTATCAGCGGAACTATGCACAACTACGTTCGCTCTGGGTTACAAAGTGGTAGTCGCTGGGCCAACCTTATTATTTATATTGGAACGATATTCGCGGGTGCTACCTCGGTTGGATTATTTGGGTGGCTAAGAGATAGGAGCATCGGATCAACGCAGACACGCTAAAAATTCTCGCCAAATATCATGTACATTCCCGAAAACAGAGACATATACTACATCGCAATAAACAGATAAAAACGGGCTATTTACAACAGTGTGAATGTGGGTGTGGTTTCGCTGAGACATCATACGCCAGTTACCGAAAAGAATAGGAAAACGGAGGAATCGCCCAAAGTACCAAAGAAAGAACAGACTAGAACGAACAGAGTGGATAATTAGACATACTCATGGGATGTATGCGCTGAATATTGCATGTTGTTGTGCATACCCTCCCCAGTCTGGTGCACATAGGCACTCTCAGAGTTCACCCCTATCGTTTCGGGGTATGTTTCCACCTGTTTGTATCCCAATGAAATCTGGTTGCCGTCCATCGATACGGGGTGCAGTTCGCCCATAGACGCGTCGGTAATCTTCATGAGCGCGTCAGAGTGGCCGTATGCTGAACCAGTGGAACCCTGGGATGGCCGGGGATAGCCTAAGTGGTGTTCATATGCTGGGAACCCAGCGTGTTGCTCTTCGTTATGTCCCTGGTTCGAAGATGTAGACATGTACGAGCTTGGTTCAAGAATACCGGCGCACATTGGTTCAACTTCTGTTTGCGACGCCGGTGCGGAACTGGGGGTCTGAGATGCAGAAAGAGTCTGGAAGGACATGCCAGGCGATTCCGTAGATGCGCCGTCAATCTCGCGTAGGACTCGAATCCTTGGAGAGGATTCATCGGCTTCGGAGCCGCTGGGAGTGGACACGAACCACTGTCGGATGAATGGGTGAACTGAGCACTTAGTCTAAGAACATCCAACTCACGTATTTTGAGATGACCTTGTCCAACATAGAGGGGAGTTTAGACCACACAAACGCTTTCACATCCTTCTCAATGTTACGCGGCCTTGGTGGAGGGAACTCCATCAGTGTTCGGAAAAAGGGCTCCGACTCGGGATGGTTCTTTGAGACTGTAGCGGGCTTGAAGCCTTGGAGGTTCCTTCGAATTCGATTCTTCTCCTCAGTCGTGAACTTGGTGCCTACCAGTCCTTCGAGTAGGTTGATTGCATCGACCGAGGTGATAACAAACTCCTCCATATCCCGCCACCAGATGCAAGACACGATGTTTTTGCTCGTATTTCGGGCATCCTCGACGGAAATTGGGGAAAATGTGACATCGATGCGGCCGCGGGTTCGGACACAAAAGAATTCGACAATACGCCTCTGGTTGTTGATCTCTTCGGGTGTCCTAGGGGGGTTCGTATCAATGGCTGGATCGTACAGAACACGACGATGTGCATACCAATCATGAGTCATTGTACTTAGATCATCGAGGAATCTAAGAGAGACTTGGTACGTGTCTTCTCCCGGTTTCTGTCCGAGAAAGGTTTTCGCTGTTGAAGGAGACTCAACGTCTCCCTCCGCCTTTGAAACTTCCACAGTATCGCGAGGAGAGACTTCAATGACCAAGCGATCACGCTTGTGGGTCGAGCCTCCAGGAGCTGCTTCGGTCGTGTTGGTAAGTCCCAAGGCGGAAGTTGGGGTTTCCTCTTGGTATGAAGTAGAAAGCCGATTCTCGTCGGTTTGGCTAGAAGAGCTCCCCTCTCCGAGGGATACATTCCCGGCATAAACCGGGCATAGTATAGGAGACTCGTTTGTTTTAATCCCTTGGGACTCGGGGCCAAAGTAACCCAATCCACTGGCGTGAGACTCCTGGGTGGGTGCTGTCCGAGGCGTTAGGCATGGATCATGGATCATGGACCACGAGCAAATAAACATACAAAGATTCCAAAATTTAAATGTCCCGATACATACGTCGTCGATTACTGTCGCGTTGTGTACGTCGAGGGTTTGGACAATCAGCGGAACATCGAGGCCAACGACGTCTAGCTCTCTTGGGTCGGGGGCAATAAGATGCAACCTCCATTCTCCTCCTACGCCGTTAACTGCCAGAACCCCCTCGATACGAGTATAAATAGGAATGTTCCCCATCTTAACTCGAAGGCAAACTCGGGTCTTTGGATGAAGATAACCGCGTCGGAACAAAAGACGAATTACAATGGGCGTGCGGTGAGTGCCTTCACGTGGTTCGTATCCTAAAATCTTGGTGGTACGCCCGAGAGCAATAGCAGGCCTATCGTCACCATCGTCAGTATAGCCCTCGGAGGGGCCGTAGATGAACTCGGGCTCCATACGACCGGCATGAGAGTACTGAGGAAGGATAGCCGTTGGGGGATCGAATGAAGGAAGGCCTGAGGGAACAGCGGTAGTTTCATACGATGACCCAGAGCTATTGGGGTGTCCATAGAAGCCTGGTGGCATGCGGGATGCCATGCTTTACTGCCAACAAAATGTATGCGGCTCTATGCCGATGTATGCGGGGATGAGCGGAAGAGGGTAACCGAATACGAGAGCGAGAGCACTTCTCCCCTGTGCGTGCTGTGGCAATGTGAATTAGCACCCGATGAAACAAACCAATAATGGGAAGAAGTTGTGCCGTAAAAACGAGCGCAAGCAGAAAAATGTTTGGGTACCCGAGACGAACACCCCGGAGCGCGGTCGCCGCCACGGAAGGTTGAGAGTGCATCCCCTCCCCCTCCGAGATCCAATATTAAAAGGGGTGAGATAGCTTACGGAGGAAAAATGAAAAGTCGTGAAGTAATTGACGAGGACGTCGCTGGTGTGCAGAGACGTATTGCATGAGAAGGGAATTCGGGCGCGCACTGTATCTCAATGATTACTCACCGTGGTTGAAAAGTACCTCGTCGGGCGGTAAAGGAACAGAAGAGTATCGGATACGCGGTAGTGGTGGCGTGCAAGTCGAACAATTAGTGTATGATGGCCAACAGAGTCACGTTCAAAGCGGGCAACAGGATTTGGATAGGTGATAGTCGAATATGGAAGTGAATGTAAACAGATCGACAGTCGCGTCGCGGATCTGTTGATTGACAGAGGTCGACTGAATACAATTGAATCGGGGTGGAGGTATGTCCAGGTGATGGTCGAGAGTAGACTCCAAGGGTACTTGAGCCTCAGGGGGTTGGTGGCCAAGTTTACCATCCGGGTGGCCATGCCCCTCCGGGAATTCCCCGCGTCGGCAGCCAATTATTTCCTCATTAATGGGTAGGACCTCGAAGTCACTGCTCTTTGAATAGAGTGGCCTGATTCTCTTGTTCCCGGAGGTTTGAATAACATGCTTAAATTTGGCGCCCACTTGCTTCAGCTACAATGTCGATTCGGTGTTCCATCGTCTGGTCGTTGGCATATTTTCCATTTCTTCTCCCTCTGATGCATGATCTGAGTGCGGTGACTCTTACTGCGTTACCTCCCAACCACTGGGGACTCATAGTCGAACCATATTCCCAGCTTAACCCAAGTGCGGATGTGCGCGAACGTGATGCAATGCCCTGCGCGCCGAACTCCGACCGTGTTTCCAATTGACCCAAGTATCTCGGTAACGAATATACTCTTAAACATACAATCGATCCATGTTCATTGCCACCACCTAGCAATCAAGTCGCCACTGGAGTACATGCGCCACGTCTGGGCAAGCCGGCTCATTCACCAAGGATTCCGCACCCACGATCGACGATCCAAACTTTAATTTGGGAGAGCGGTTCACCCACTCTATCGGCCGACACCAGCACACGTGGTTCCTTTGTTCGAAGCTCAGAACAAAAGAGTTTCCCCTCCGAACACACTGCCGACCATAAAAGTGCGATCCAGGCAGACGCAATCCGAACCGAATGAGGGGCGCCTTGAGGATTTCTTCCCTGGGAGTCTGGATCTCCGGTCGGTATCCATCGCGCAGGACCGGATGCAGCATCTCACTGTGCGCATATCTGCATGGTTGAAGGATGAGCAAGTTATAATTCTGTAATTGCCTTGGAATTTGGGGTGGCCATGACTAGTACAGCCGTCGGCAGACTTACCATTTATGTCGCTCGGAGTTTCACGGATGTAGTTTTGGCGAAATGGGTGGGCCTCGTGCGCCTCGGGAGGTATGGGCCTACGTAAATCTGTCGATCATAGATCACCTGGACAATCAATGCGTATGGGGGAAATGCGCTTTAATAACAGTCGGAGTCTAGACAACGCAAGTACTGTTGGCGTCATAATATGAACAATATGTAGCGTCACACGAGGGCGATTTTCTTGTTCGAAAATTCCCCCGGTCACGCACCTTATGAACCCAGATTGTTCGGCGCAGACCCACTTGCCACGCCTTCATGCTTCGAGTAATTAATATACAATTTAGGATTATATATAATCGTCTAATTTACGAGGCAAAGGACGTAACTAACTTGTCATCTCCCCGAAGTCCGGTTGTTCGGCTATTAGTCGTCACAACGTACGGCCGGTCAATTGTTCGCAAAAACCCTATTTTTCCGTCACGCGGCGCAAGCGCCGCATTGTTCTTCATATTATGACGCCAACAGTAGTTTGCGGACAAACAGCAGCAGAGTCATGAGAACGCGTGATTTAACGAAGAATCTGATGATAGGATAGTTGGTACCATGTTGGGCGCTGCTTGTCATGGGCTACAACCCTCACCATACCATGATCAAAGTGGAGAACATGATTCGTGATAGCACTGAGGGGTCCATTGTGAGCTCCTGTTCTCTACCCACGTACGAATAACAGCTGGTGTATTGTCCTACAGAGGGCTTTAGTGACTGAGATATCGCGCGGCGAACAATGTATACCTGTGAGGAATGTATCGAGTCGCATTTGGCACACTTTGCAGTATACAAATTGTTGTAGGACAGGATCAATGACTGAAAAGGGCAATCTTCCGCGTCATATCCGAAGCCCATGGATTTAGTACATACCAATAGGTCCAATAGGTCCGTGTCTACATTTTGAGCTAGAGTTCGAAACAAGTGTTGCGACAGCGAGCGGAAGACAGCAAACTCAGAGGTCGTTCGCTGAAGGCGTCGTCAAAACCACTAACTGATATCAGTATAGAATGGCACATACCTGCTCTCGAATACCAGTCACCATCGCAGATTCTACTTTCACGGAACCGTTGCTACTAGGCCGTAAGTTAATGTAAGCGACGAGAATATTAGGCACAATCATGCGAAGTTGTCCGTTCTGCCCGACTGCAGTACTAGTCAGAGCCCAAATGCTGAGGCTAGAGCCGAGATTCGCTCGGTTGAAGTTCTGAACAAACTCTTGAAGTGATTTTTGAGTTAAACCTTGAGGTGGAGGAACCTCCAATTTGGGGGGGTACGGCCTTTTCTTGCTCTCGGGTCGCTTCGTTGGCGGAGTAACCTCGACTTGGTTCCTGTTTTAGTGTCCTACGTGAAGCCGTTGACCAAAGAGAGAGGCATGGAGGATGGCTCACTTTCGTTGGCGTATCTCTCTCCTGCTATTCTGTAAGTCGATTGCCCTAACACCTTGCTCAGCCTCCGCAGCTGCTAAAGCATCTTGCACTGGTGCTGAAGCGAGCTCCTCTGCCAAGGCTGATACATTCGTGATAGCATCGCGCAAATGAACTGGAAGGTTTCCAGCAGAGACGTCGCGTACAGTATCCAGTCGTTCTATTAAAGAAGCAAGCAAATTCACTTGGGCTTCAAGTGTCGACATGCGTGTCGGTGGGGGTCAGCCTTTCGCCTTTGGAGAGCACAGCCACTCGATTGTTGTGATGGCCAATTGATATATAGACGCCCAAGGCCAGTTATCGCTTCCGACCACACACAATGTCCAGTGATTCCGACTTGACCGACCTTTCTGAATACGAAGGACCTGCGGGTGGGCCAAACAAGAGGCGAAGAAAAGTAGCAGAATATAAGATTAATAATGCTCTCCAGCAACCCAATAATTCGTCGGTGTGTACATTGTCGTCAAGTTATGTTATTGCTGGTTCATAAATCTCGAGCTAGTATGCCACCACATGGTTGCACAGTGCGTGCAATTTAACTTTGATCTTTCATTATGCTAAATCAACCAAACACTTACCTAGCACTAATTAAAGAAGGCGACATCAAGCTAGATCCAGAATATCAACGGGACGTTGTGTAAGTAGCGCCACGCATCATAGTTTTTCATGGCTTGGGTCGACAAAGACTGACGCTCTTCCCAGTTGGTCAGATTCGAAACAGAGCAAATTGATTGATTCGCTCCTGCGGAATTATTATATACCACCCGTGAGCTGTGTGGCTGCGTTCTGATTGTCGCAAAGCCACTAACGTTTTGTTTCCTTTAATAGGTTATCTTCAGTGAGCAGTGGCTTCTCCCGTTCTGATTCAATTATGATTAACCCCGCGGCCAGGCGTGTCGACTGATAAGAACGGAAACCAAACCCGAGTTTGTATAGATGGAAAACAACGTTTGACGTCTATTTATCGGTATGTTTGACTCTTAGCTCGGTTGTTGAGTTTCAGCCAGCTCAACCACTGGTTGTGGATCCTGAAGATTTTTAGAAGGCCATGTAAGTATTAACTCTTCCTAATTATGCGGTGATTGTACTGATTTTTTATTTCAGATACCACGTTAGTAGACTGTTCGCCCTTGATTTGAGAGTGTCGATTGACATAGCTTGCGGTATACTCTTTAGATAAAGATGGGTAGGAAACTTATGCCATTTACTGCTGACTTGATCTCACATATATTTTACAGCGGGGTTTCGTATTACTTTCAACAGGCCGACCCATCAAAAAGTTGCCGCCTGTTGCCCGACTATCTCAAGAGACAGTTCCGCAACAAAACTATGATTTGCGTCGAATATAGAGAGCTGAGCGGGACGGCCGAGGTAAGAACTAGATTCCCTTCGCGGAAATGACACTAAACGTTCTCGGTGCAGCGGGATATATTCCAGGTAGGCAAGGCTCGGGCTTAAGGATCAAGTCCTGAACTTTCTAACCTCTTCAACGTAGCGTGTGCAATTAGGAATGGCTCTCACGACCGGTGAAACCTTCCAGTCGTACGACGGGCCGATCGCCAAGTTTATTCATAAGATGCACGATCAACTCTTTGAGGAAAATCAATTGGATGTCCTTCTCCGGCTTACCGTCGACCGCGGAAAGGGATTCCAAGGCCTGGTTCGGACCATCGCCTGTATCGCCAAGTTGCCCGACTACGCTCACCCCTCACAACTCCAGCAAACAAAGCTTTTACAACGAACCAGCCTTACAGAAGAGGAAAACCAGCAGATCCTGCGCAAATCGGAAAGAGCGCTGAATATCATATGGGACATTGCCAGAGACACGAAATTGCGCGATCGGGCCTTTCCTCTTCCTGCTCGAACGTCGAGGACATCACCGGTCGAATTTTGTTTCTCTACGCTCTTGGTTGCTATACGAATGGATAGGCCAGGCATGACCACACCTCAACTCGCGGAGCAGATAGGCGATATGAACTCGGCCATGCGAGCGATTCACGTAGACATGCGCTCAAATAACAAGGTCTCCTTGGTAAGTTGAACGCCATTGGTGGGAATCCAAGCTGATGGCCACTCTATAGTCATTCTGGGATTACATCAACGGTCGTTATTTAGCGAACGTTGCCCAGCCCACGCCATCGCAGGCAACAGTTCAACCAACTCAGCCTGGGCCCGCGACGAGTCCCAAAGCCAAGAAAACTCGCGTGAAGGGACCCACCACACCCCAGACTCCGGGTACCACCCGAGGCCCATATGCGTTTGCAGCCGAAACACCACTTGCTAGCAAGCAGAAAGCGGCTGCCGTCACCCCGCGTTCCGAAAGTGCTGCCCAATTTTACAAAGTGTTTGGCAAGTCAACGCGACAACAACCCTGACCTCGTTCCGGACTAGTCCGTGAGGACACAATCCTGTAGTATCCCACCATCCTTCCCTATGAACTCCAGTCATCGTAATGTATATAATTTGAGCTTGTTCTGTTGTTATATATCTGTGTTTATGCTGTTCAGCAGGGCTTGCTGCGTCATGCGTGGGCGCGTATGACATCGCCACTCAGGGTCCATGACATAACGGGATGCCGAAAGTGCAATATGATCGACTCTTCTGGTTGCTGTCCTGGCGCGTTCAGAGCTCGGCCTCCGCGCGCGCAACCTCAGTTGGTCTTGTGATCCAGCTCAGTGCTTTATAATCTTTGCCTCTGCATAGTTCTTTTGCTTTCTATTTCAATGGCGGCCAACTTGACTGCCCCAGTACTGGAAGTGGAGAGAAATGCGAGCAGCGTTGTTGCAACCGCCACGGCAGCAGCAGCTGAGGCAGCGGCGACAGAAATCGTCAAGGTCCAAAAACACGCCCAAAAGTAATCGTTATCTTTCAATGTACGCCTTCCAGACCCGTGCTCATCCTTTTGCTTTGTAGTCCGGTTGTAGCCTTCATCATCGGGTTGTGTATAGTAACGCTCGCATCAGTTCTCAATGCTGGTGAGTCTTTGCTATTTTCTTTTTTTTAGGCCCATATATCTGATGGATACGCTTCAGGTGGACTAAATCTAACCAAGCTGGACCATGTTAGACAAAATGCATTACCAAAAGCGTCGAGACAGAAGAAAGACTATCTGAGGCCGCTATGGTTGACTGGTATGATTCTATACATGTAAGTCGCGCCCTCTCAATGCTACACCAACGGCTGATGATACTTTGGTAGTCTCTCCCAGCTACTGGGTAGTACTCTTGCGTTGGAATATATGAGGGCAGGTGTGTGGCGCAACTGGCAACGACGACAACCCATACTAACTGGTATCATTCTGCAGAATACGTTGCACCACTCGGTAGTAAGTTTACCGGTATTTGTTTTCTATCCAAGGGTCTAATTATCGAATAGGTACTTCCTTGATTTTTAACTTTATGTTCGCGTCGATCCTTGTCGGAACTCCTGTAGGCCGGACGGACATTTATGTGAGTTTCGGGTTGATATTCTGTAGAATAGATCAGGCTGACGATGCCATAGGGAACGGTCGTCGTTGTGCTGGGTGTTTGCGGCATCGTTGCATTTGGATCGATTAACTCTGGTCTCGAAAGTGATATGGATATAGCCCGTCTATCAGCTCTCTGGAGTCGTGGCGGCTGGCTACTCTTCTTTATCCTTATGTCAACTGCGCTCACAATTGTGTTCTTCTGCACATCTATACTGGATGCAGTACTCGCTGCGCGCTCGGACTTGTCTGCGCTACCAGCTGGTGCTGCGGCTAGTCGTCAACCTGTTCCCACATCTATCATTGGCAAAGCAAGAGTCAAGTGCATATCGTGGGAATCTTGGCTGCGAGATCTACTTGAACGCTGGACCGCGTCTAGAGATGATAATATGTTGGCCTGGACGCTTGGTATTGGCTGGGCTTGTGTAGGCGGTGGCTTGGCTGGGGGGTGCTTAGTATTCGCGAAGGCTGTGTGAGTCGTAGTGCCATCTCTCGACTCTGGTGAATATCCTAACCGCCATTTCAAGTGTTAAACTCATCTCTGGTGTTTTGAGCCATGAAAATACCGGAAACCAGGTATGTTTCATTGACCACCGTTGAATGTTGGGGGGCTGAAGCGTTGTGGTAATAGTTTGGTCATCCCGCCGCGATAGTCACATTCATATTCCTAGCTATCACTGCGGTATCCCAGATTATCGCCCTCAATAAAGGTCTCAAGGTGGGTAATTAAGCAGTCAGTGTAAGGATGATGCTCACCAGCGCAAATACAGGTCTATGACAGTACCCTCGTCGTTCCAGTCTTCTACGGAGTGAGTATAGCCTTTATGATTTTCACCCATGTCTAAATGCATGCTCCGACTTAGGTCTATACCGCGTCTGGGTTCCTCAACTCACTAGTCTTCAACGACGAAATCGACGCATACAAAGGCTGGACGTTGTTTGCTATCACGGTTTCCATCATGATCCTTATTGGCGGTGTTGTACTACTCACAACAAAGAAGCCCGACCCACCTTCGGCGAATACTGCTACCGCAATCGGTGCTCCAGCCCGCGCGCGCGCCAAGAACTCGGACGAAGAAATCGCTGATGAACAGGACATAGTAGCACTACATCAGAGCACTCCCGGCGAACGGTCGGAGCCCTTGTGGCAGATTGGCGAGGATGATGACGAGGATGACGGACGCGGCGCAATGAGTAGCACGTCGCTTAGTCCCAAAATAAACAGGACACGAACCAATTCAGGATCGTTGCGCTCTCGGTCGAATTCCCACCTCCCTCAAAAGCATGAAGGAGAGGAGGGACGAGGCCTGATGGGTGCCCATGACGAAGACGATGAAGATGAGGCCGAGACTCCGACCGCTGATCGGCAGCACGGCCCAAATTCTCATTCACGAGATGACGAAGACGATCAATTTGGAGGTTGGGATAGAGCGGGCGTGACGGGTTCGCCTCGAGCACGCCGATGACGTTTAACGAACTATTTTCGTAGATGATTTCAGTAGCTTTCGTTGTTTGCATATCACATGTTAGGGGTTGGTACATAGTTTAAACTGTTTATATAGGTATATTTCGAACAATAATAGCATCGGTTAAACAGGGTACAAACCGCGAGTTGATGAGCCCAATGATACCATTGAAGTAGAAAGGCTCCGTGACAATGCTGCGTAGCGCGACGGGCGGTCTGATTCTATGACATCTTAAATACACACTACATAACCCTTATCGGCCATAGTGCGACAGAATAGTCACCTGGGTTGCTGGTGCATGAGTGGTTGAAGGTAGGTTCAATGTATGACCATTCTCCTAGATATACCACTTGGATGTGGCAGTAACTTAGACAGACGGTTTCTCGAGCAGATGGGAATCCAGGACAAACATATCGCATTGGCGTTGGCATAGCTAAAAAAAAAAAAAAAGTAGACAAACTCTGTAGAACGCAAGGAATCACATAATCGAGTACCAAAATAGTAAAACAGTCCGCTCAATAAAGACCACTCCCGAAACACCTCCCCACCTCTGAAAAAAGTAAAAAAAAAGGACTTGCGCATGCATGCATATGATGATTGGGGCTAATTGATATGCTTGGGTATATGTATCTTGATATCAAGAGGTAAGTGCGAGAGAGTGACATAGGATCAACGCGCAGCGATTAGACGGAGGACAGGGAGGTTTAAGACGCAGTATGCACGCAGCACACGCTTTGGGAAGTGGAAGAGAGATGAGTATGCAGGTACAGAACAGGAGATTGGCAAGCGAGAAACAGAGAAAGGAAGGTGGTTTTGATAAGTATCAACAACGAATCGCAAAAACGGACAACAAGCAAACAAGGAATGTGTGCTTGTCCAAGAACATAATTCAGATGAAAAGCAAGCATTGTATGGATGAATAAGAGCCGATAGCAAAAGAAGCAGTTGAATGATTATGAGCCAATAAAACAGTCGTGATCGTGGGGTCGTCGCGTGTGTCGTCGTTGGGGATATTCCTCCGTGTATGTCCTCTCCGGTTTAAATGGTATGCACTTACAACAGAGATTGCCAGTCAAATAAAATAGCTGCATGAAAACCCTTAGAGACCACCGTCCAAAACCCCACGAACATCATCCACGACCCTGAGATCCGTCAAGAAGGGGCACAAGTCGGTCAACTCGGTGTCATGGGGATCGTTGAACCAGGACGAGACGGGCACAGCATTGTTAGGATGGAAAATGTAGGATGCTGGCGAGTTGTCCAGGATGATGGTATCGGTCAATGGTCGCCCGAGTTGGGAAAGGTCCTTTGTAATAGAGACATCGATCAGAATATGAGATAAAAGACATCGAACGAAACGAAGTACCTTGACGTAATTTCCCTTGTGGTTATAGCAGCTCTCACGGAACAGACGATGAGAGACGACCTTGTGAATGTCAAGCTTGTCAAGCACGGGGTCCGCATACTATAGGATGGAGAACTTAGAACAGAACCGGAGCAAACTAATTTCACGCTTACCTTGCTCAAGCTAGCGGTGAAAACAACAATCTCATACAACTCGCCCATCTTCTTGAGGAAGTTGTCTACGCCAGGACGCTTGATCACGTACACGTTGTGCCATTGCCATTCAATCTCAACGGGAACAACGTAGTCCGCTTGGGGGATAAGCTAAGAAGTGTTACAATGAGTATGAGACATTACCAATCTAATGAAACGCATACCTTGAAACTGCTGTGTACGAGAGTCTCGTCGAGGTCCAACACGAGGCACTTACGTCCGGCGTGAGCGGGAGCAAGCGGGGGGAGTAATGGCCTGGGTTGACCATCCTGTCACATCAATTGTGATGAGTATTTATCACACCCAAACAACAGCACACTCACTGGTCCAATGGGGATTCCCGCACCTCCAGCCAAGATGAGTCGCTCCTCGTCATCTTCTGCCTCGGGGTCTTCCAGCTCCTTATTGCCATCTTCATCGTCGGTGAAACTTGTCTCGCCATCAGTCTCAGCTCCCGTCGAACCTGGGGGTTGAACGGCCCCTGCAGTCACTCCTTGGGACTCCTCGTGTGGAATGAGCTGGGGTTTGGGGCTGGGAGGTACAACTTCCTCTGGTTGTACCGGCGCCGGTGGTACTGGAACCGGGGCTAAGGGAGCGACAGAAGGCTTCGCAGACTTGGTTTCGGGGGCAATAGTAGTGCTAGTCTTTGAAGAGTTGGCAGGTTCGACTGTCTGAGGTTCCGAGGGCGGGACGACAGGCTTTTCAGAAACGGGGGCTGCGGTCCTCTCCTTCTCACGCTCCGAAGGTGCAGGGGCGGGAGCTAGCTCTGTCGGAAGTGCGTCTTCGTCGATGGGGTGGGCGGCAGAGGGGGCAGCACAAGGGATAAGCGCTGCCCTGAGAGACGCCCAGAAACCGTGCTGCTTCTTCTTTTTGGACTTGGACTGTTTCTGCGCGGGCACTCGCGCGGAACCAGCCGCTGGTTGAGCAGGAGGGGGTTTCCCATTGGGGAGAGACGATGTTGAATCTGAACAAGGGTGTCAGTCAGCAACATTCTGGTCCGATTCGCTCACAGCTACTCACGGCCACGAGATGACGGCTTGGGCCCCGATGATCGCTATAGCGGAAAGTCATCGCGGTAAGAGTTCATCGTGTCAGAGGTCAATCAGAGCGAGAAGAGAGCACATTTCGCTCACCGACTGCGTTTGCGCGCTCGAGCTTGCGGGCGCTGCTTGCTGCGTGTGCGAAGAGGCCCGTGTGACATCGGATGGCGACGAAGAGGACTTGGCAGCAGAGGACTTGGAAGCCATGGCGGGGCGGCGGTGGAGGATGAGGAGTGATGGACTGAACAACACCCGGCCACACAACCTACCTGGGCCCCCGAACACCCTGACGGGCGCTTGTTCATTGCAAACTGGTCCACGGAATCTATGCCAGGTACGATCGTATAAAGACCACCTTTAGTTCAATATGGATTGCAGATCTATTTACACATTCGATTCCCCAGCAGATCCGCCTGTGCGGCCCCGGGACACCGCCAGTCGTTCCATTTCTCCATCACCTCCACACAAACAAACAACGCCCTGCGTTTACACATAGGAGCTGCAGCCTGGAGGGTATCTGGGCTCCCACATAAGCCTTAGATCGATGCCTTTGGAGTCGCTCCTCAGCACGCGACGGACACGCCGCGACACCAGAACCCATCAAAATGCCTTTGCAGGTAGGTAGCCTTGCGGCATGTATGCACGCACAGTCCTCGTGCCCAGCGCCCGGCTGAATAATCCCGAAATGTTCCACGTGATCCTGTCAACTCAGCTGTCAACCGGACGATCGCTGTCGGCTCGGCACTGGGTGGCACAAACGAAGCCCGTGCCGGAAACCGCGTGCGAAACTATGGAAGCCCCGAGCCTGCCGGCTACATTGGGCGCACGGTTCCTTTTAATGGCTATCCCCCGCGCCATTGGAATTCTCACATATTTGGCAATAATGCACACAGTTGGGTCGGTCCTTTGACACGCTGGGGATCGTTATGTTGCATAATTAGATATGTTGGCCTGTGTGCAGTGCAATCGCGTGTCACATTGTACTGGTTGAAATGGTGAACGAGGACCAAGGCCCATGGACCTCGTGACTCTGTGTAAGAGTTTCAAGTGGCTGCATGAGGCCTTGCTGCTGATCTGGGCAGCTAGCGTGATATGGCGGCATGCAGATCGATAATCGTTTTGTGTAGTGATGAACAAGATACTGGTATGGGGACCTCAGAGTGCATTTCATCAGCTGGTGCTGCCGGCCTGGAATAAGGTTCTGTGGTCAACTTGTCCTCAAAACGACAATGCATCGATATATAGTGATATGATAGAGAAAAAATAGAGATGCTGACCGTTACTCCCCAATACCGGGGCCTGAGATATATATATTATGAAGTCAGCCAGCCTTATATGCTTCCCGGATGACGGGTGTGCTGAAGTCCCATATGTATACACTCGGGCTTCAAGCGGGTTGCTTTGTTCACCGGAGTTGATAGTAAGGAAGATTGGACGCTTACATAGACTCCACATTTCACACCGTCAATGATTTCGATTGTAAATCGGAGGGATTGGTCCTCCCGAACTTGGATGTATGCGGGAGGAGCAGAGATAATATGTAGTAGCTTGAAACTTCGGAACAGTATATTCCATTGATTTAAATTCGGGACAAATGTAGGCCAATATCCTGTGCGTCTCTGCAAAACTAGCAAGTGACCTTCATAGTCCGCAGTGGCCCATGCTAAACTGGTACGCGGTGTCGGCTGATGTAATGCACTTCAACTCCCATACCACGATATTACCAACGCCTGTTCGTATTTACACTACACAAAACGACTATTGATCTGCACGTTACTTTAAAAATGTAGATCAAACATAATACGGTGCGATGAGGGTGGCC
>WSTI01011580.1:8581-22015 GCA_019616915.1 Ceratobasidium sp. 423
TGAGGCTGTGATTGACTTCGGAGCCGCGCGCGTATGACCGATACGCGTGATTCACGTGTGCATTGATCCCCTGGCTTGCAAAGGTTGCCGCCTAATATGCTGTCTGATCGTAGTTCGGATCAGGTTACGATACACCTGTGTCCGTTCCGACCTCAACGAATCGGGTAGAACCCACATGGCCACGTTCTCAAGCATGTCGAAGGTTATTCTGAACCAGATCGTCAGCTGTCTACAGCCACTGAAAAAACGACGCTTGACATTCGCCGTCCAAACCATGCCTGTTGTGGAGTTTGCTCGCAAAACGCCACGCTGGGTCCTACGATCTACACCGGTTGTAGGTCAATAGTCAGGTGGTTTAGCAGCTTCCACAAAAATATAGGGGGTGGTTTCAAGTCGCTCGGACTCTGGGCTCGACAGTGTACCAACTCACAAAGGCCGATTTGATGGAACAACGCTATTCCATGATCATGCATATAATATTCCTTGATGGGAAGTCGTGGCTCGATCCGGGTGCGTGTTGTACCCAGGCTGAAAATAATATTGGTATATAACCCTCAAGAAACCTTGCGTTAACCAGACTGTAGTCAGCTCGCTGTAATTGGCGATTAACGCCAAATCCTAAATTATCCAGGACATTCATCGGCCTGATCCCTGTTTCATCGTCATCGGGAACATCGGACCACGTTGAAAATTGACGCGCGTGTATCTGACAGGCAATCATAGAATCGGAATCAGCTGGGCAGCGCCCGTAGGACATGGGTCGGCGTAGTGAACCGATGAATTAGTACCATTCAGCCGTTGATTGAATAGCAACGGCAAGTCGGCGACCAGAAACCCTTGGTCACTAATTCAATCCAGGCTAGGGGATCACATAAAGCTCTTGTGATGTCGAAACTGACCATTGTCCGGTTGGCTGGGAGCGCCTGGATAACCTTGGATGAATAATGAGATTGGCGAAGTAAGGATCTAAGGATGACGTTGTTTGACCCTTGCAAGGTACTGCCCTCGTCCACCACTACCTGGAGCGTGTTTCGAGAGCGGGTCCGAGGAGAATACAACTCAAATTGTTTACTAGATCTGGCGTAACCCTTGCCATTCGCGTGTCTGATCGAGATGTGGTCTTCGCTTGGACCGATGCCTTCGGGTTACGGGCCGAATTTTACGTAGTAACCGACACAATAGAGTTGTGGGTTGGAGTAGTTCCCAGTCGGGTATAGGGTAATCATGCTATAGTGGGATAGCTGGCTGCAGTCAAGTGTGAGGGACGCCATCGCTGTCGAAGCGTCTCCCGAGTGTTTTACCATACCAAAGTAATCAGCTGCTGAATGTTACAAACGTGGGGTTATCTGTCCTAACAATTCCAACCTTGCCATTTCGTTGTTGCCATGAACCGTTATGGTACAGGCATGCTGGACAAGCTTCCGCCCCCCTAGTCCTAATCTGTAAAGAGCTTAATTACAGAATAATACGTACAGGTTACACTATCCAGCAGTTCGGAACAACCGGCCCTGAGCCAATAAATTTTATCTAAGTTGACAGAATAAAGTTATGATATCTAGCCGGCATACTTTGTCTTTCGGATCGGGCAATCCACGTGGGTGGTTTTAGAGTCTACCAGTATATACTTAATATGGCAAGCACATACTCAGCTTTATGTTCTCCATCGGAACCCGGTGTCCTTCCCGACAAAACACAACTTTATCTGAACCCGTTGCCCTGCTCGTTGTTTGTATCACATGCGTATCTTTACCTACGACTTGGCCGCAATGAATCTGGTTTAGATCCACCAGGAGCGGCGCCGGTCCGGTACCGGAACCTGGGTACCCCTCTGCCAATTCAGTTCCGATGCCATGATGACGCACCCACCGGATCCGATGCAGGCTTTGCACATTCGAGTACGACGGTTTCGCCCAACCGACTCGCGACCAGGATAGTTCCGGCGCCCTCGTCCCATGCAATCATTTCATAGTCGATCCTCTCTTGGGTGTACCAGAGGGAGCTCATCCCACGCAAAACATCCAGCATGGGAAGTGGACGCGTGAGCGACGTGAGCGCCCCATTGTGTGGGCCTTGATTAGGATGTTGATTGAGCAAAGGATGCGGGGGAAGAGGTAGCTGCGCGTGTGCTTGTTGGGGTGGAGGTGGCTGTAATATCCCTTCTGGTAGGGGGTTACCACCCGGATGTTGCGCAGGAGCGGGCCCAGTGACCTCGGAGGGTGCACTTATATGTGGTCGCCTGTTGATAAATTTTTTCAATTCCCTAAATGTTGGGTGTCGGTACTTGAGTACGTATTGTTTCGGTTGGTTCGGTCCATTTCTTGGATTCACCGCCGTCGCGAGCATAACAGCTCGTCCGTTGGGTCCCGCTATAGCTGGACCGTATGAAAAATGGGGATGTTGATGTTGCAACGCGTGGATGTGAAAGACGAATTTGTACTGCTCGACCGGGGGAAGGCTGAGAGATGGGAGGGTATGGCTATGACTAGATGGAGACTGGGTGTGTATATGCGTAGGGGATGGTGTCGTGTGTCTAGGCGAGGAAAAAGTTGTATGACTGGGGGATGTCGATTGTGAAGAACCATGATTGTGCGGCGGAGTCCCCCGGCACATCTGGGCAATCACCACAAAATAGGGAATACTCGGATCTGTGAGTGGGGCAGCGGACCGAGCCACCCCCACCAGTGAAATTACCCTTACGGTCTGCGCCAGGTCCTCGATACCGTAGGGTAGCGACTGAGGACGATATATATAAATCGATGGAGGCCCAAGAAAGCTCAATGGGAATGTGGCCGTATCCGTCGCGTAAGTGAGTGGCAACATCTCCAAATCTCCTTGAATAATGTGGCCTCTCATTGTGGGGCCAAGGCCGTGGTCGATGATTGCAAACTTATTTCGGGGATAAATCTCGGCCGTAGAGTCTCTCACGACAATGATAATATCGGTTCCAATGGTCACAGCCCGGCACGAGGAGTGCTGGTGGTAGTGGCAGAACAATTGTTCAGAACGGTTCGCCCCAAACAGGATAGGACCCACCTGCCATCGTATCTCACTCTCACTGACCGGGGTAGCGAGCTTTGTGGCTCGCTTCGATACCCAACAACAGAGGAGTATAGTTTGACTGGCATCGTTGGTAGCATAGGCTAGTACGTAATCCACGAATGCGACCAATGCCCCTTCAGTTTCGTGTATCGCAGATAAACCAAACCCTGACTCGCTGGAAATACCGGGGAGGGAAAGGTGGAGCTGGTAAATCTCGGTCCGGAGCCGGTGTGTGTGTCTTCGAGTAGAGTGGGGCGAGAAGGGTGTGGGGTGGTTATTGCGGGGGTTAGGCATTGATCAAATTTCGAGTCCAGGCGGAGATAAGGTTGGAAGCAACTTACTGTTGGGTGATTTGCACGGCAAGATACGCAACCAAGGATATACCTGGCCTGGAAACCAGAGTATGTACAATTATCTCGTTGGCGGGGGCCACAAGTATTGACCGGCAATGATGAGGGACTCCATCAGGTTCCAAGGTCCAGAGACTAATACACGCACGTGTTACGGTGAGAAAGAAGCGGCCCATAGTACCTGGAACGAAGAGAATCTAAAAAATGATTACTAGAATGATTTAAAGTCTAGGATCCAGAACGTGCCTGGTTGATCCCGTATGGCGAACGTCTGATAACAAAGTCCTTGGTAACCTGGCGAGCCTGAAATGCAGGATTGTGCCATTTATTGCGAAGAATAAACCCGCAACGCAGTATGTCTTCCTGGAACCCGGTAGGGTAAGAAACATTTGGCATCACGACTGGACGATTACCCAGGAGAATTGTATCACGGGATACGCGGCGATAGTCCCGAACAAGTGAGGTCCATATGGCAGGTCTAATGGCGATTGATTTATTGAGCGCTTTGCAGGTCTATCATCGGTCAGTTCAAACCTTGAAGTGGGAACAAGGAATACACATACCAGACGCAGTGCGATTATCTCTCTTAGCCCAACCCGTTCACAAATGGCCTCTACAACTGTAGCTGGCATACGGGCCAGACGAGGCTCTCCGTACCCAATACCATCCGGGGGAGGTTCGTTGATAAACTGCGTAAACTTGGGCACCATATTTCCTGCTCCTTGAGTTGTGTTCTCCGCTCCGTCCAACTCGAGATCCATATCATCGATATCCTCTACGTCTGACATATTACGAGCCGAGCCGTAAAATAACAATTATACACCGGATGACCTTTCAAGGGCGGTCAGACGCAGTGGGGTGGAGGTCTCAGACAAATGGGGGCTGTGTCTATCGTGGCTCTGGTGAAGTTGAGCGGTGGTGAAGTTGAGCGGACTCGTGGCTTGTAATTGATTACAAATCACCCATACATGTCCAGAGGCGATCAAGTCTATTCTTACCGCCCGTACTCAATCAAGTTCATGGATGGATAGGCAAACATAGTCCCGGTTGGCAGTCCACATGAATATCAGGTGCAACACAACCAGTGCGAACGACCAACGCAGCCGTCGGGTCCACATATCCAGCAATCCGAGTCCTATCACGAAGCTTAATGCGGCGATTTTTGGCGATGTGGGAACGCAGAGGTTGATAAGGAGTATTGTCTGTGGGGATAATTGCCATTAGATCATATCTCGTCTCTACGTGCCTTGAAGGACCATGGTCCTGCACAGAACGAGCTTAAAAGGTACTCGCCTTGCAAATCAATAACGCGCCTTTAAACCCGCGAGATAAGACTCGAGACACGTTGATACTGGAGAGCAACCCCGCGACACGCCTGGCCGCCGGTGCGGGTCCTTCTAGGACGAGCAACCGCGGGGCAATACCACTAATCTCCCCCACAGGATCTGATCTTCTTCGCGCTTGAGTACTCGAAGCCGCTCTGCCCCTGCTGTCTATAGTTGGTACATCTGCGGAAGATCCTTGGCCGAATGCATCCGAATCGTCAATACCGGTGTCAGAGCTTACCGCCAGAGATTCGTTTCCCCGAGATGGGGGCGTGGGGCGCCGTACGAGTGGTCCGATGCCTTGATGAAGGCTCGCCTCTCCCAAGTCCGGAGAAGGGTCAAGCTAGAGGTGAAATTGGTCGATGAGAAGTTTATCTTCATCCAATCATATTCCTTTACCTGTCGAGAGTGGATGGCCTTGAGCACCTGGTCAGAGCCAGGGCGTCCAGAAGGCTCAACTGCGAGCATCCTACTCAGCAGCTGACACAGCGCAGCTGGCAACCTGCGCTTCTCAAAACCTTGGATGTTTTCTGCGTTGGCCTTGTACCTGTACCCCGCAGATCATAACAAGCTTTAGCGATTACCCCGCGCTTCGGATAGTGGACATGGTTAGTCAGACTCACCCCTGAAAGCCAATGATTTCTTTCTCGAGCTCGGCCATGTCTTCATCGTTTTTCCAGGGTAATCGAAAGTAGATTAGCTTGTGAAGAATCATCCCAAGTGACCAAACATCGCTCTTGGAAGTGATCTGCCGTAATGAGCCATCCTGGTTGTGCCTCAACGATTCGGGTGCGGAGTACTCCAATCTGTATGTGGTACAATTACTCAAAATAGAACGATTCCATCACAATGGGCGCTTAACCCAATACTCACGTTCCGGTATTCCCCGAGCGTTCCCGAGTTGATTGCAGTGCGTCCTGTGCTGTTCCAAAATCGGAAAGCCTGTTTATAAATCATTTGATGGTAAGTCACGGCCGTATCTTACGCCATTACTTCGCATACATTGCTCGTGGTCTAGAAATGTGATTAATTTAGTCCCCGATGCGATGGGTTATTCCCCGCGTGGCAGGATCGTCGCGATTTCATCGTCGCAGTTGATGAATCCCCGATGGTTCATTTTTGGAATACAATGTGGGGAAGCAAATTTGGGGTCGAGGTGATAAGCGTTGTAGATATATCGCATCAGCCTTCTCGTACCGAACAAGAGACAAGATACGGACATTAGCTGGCCTTCATCTAGTGTAAGCAAAACATTCCCAGGCTTGAGGTCCAGGTGGAGAAACGAACTTTCGTGCTAGTCAAGTATCAGAAGAGCATAAAATTAAGTGTAAGATGCACGCCCTTCTCTCATTTATACGAGTGAATGAATGTGCTTACCAAAAATGCTAGTCCAGCAACGACATCACCAAACAAACTTCGGATCTCCTCAGCACTGAGTAAATGAACAGCCTTCATCTCTCGAGCGCGGCGCCTGGCTTCCCTCCTTCGGACCTCTCCGCTTGAATGAGCGGGACCTCCGCCTGCACGGGCTCGAAACGCCCGAATACGCTCCTCGCGCGTTTGATATTCGCCCGATGGTGGTTCTGAAGGGTTTGGGTCCCGATCTGCCGTCTTGACACCAAGCCGTTGCAAGATCAGGTCGTCGAGTGAACCTAACTCAGCCCATTGCATGAGTACACTACATGAAAGCAAGTGGCGTTAGTGCTGGGACAGGTTCTTATGTAAATTTGGTGGACAGGGGGAGGAGAGTTACGACCATCATTAGGGGATCAGGATCCAGAGCAAGGGGGCGGAAAACTGCAATAAACGGAGGTCGGATTCCAGAGTGGCGCCCACAAGGTATAGCCAATCGCTGGCGGGTGTGAGTGCGGGAAGAGGGATATACGCTATGTGAATTAGAAAAGGGCGAGCGAGGGGCACGTGTGACAGATGTGGGCGTTGCATGTATGCACTGAAAATACCCACGATGGATGATACGATCGACATTACTGTATGTGATTTGAT
Source organism: Ceratobasidium sp. 423 (assembly GCA_019616915.1). Taxonomy (NCBI): domain Eukaryota; kingdom Fungi; phylum Basidiomycota; class Agaricomycetes; order Cantharellales; family Ceratobasidiaceae; genus Ceratobasidium; species Ceratobasidium sp. 423. The sequence continues at coordinate 15,300 of WSTI01011580.1, forward strand.
AGGGGTACGCTCAGCAAGGATGAGCAAGCGAAGAAGTGCGCTAGGCGAGCGTTACCGGCTTTGTCCTTGGGACAAATTTTAACCATCATGTTGAGCGTAAATTGCTCTTGTATAACGGCATGGTCCACGGGAAGACTAGCCCGACGTGCAGGTGCAGAATACAACAATGGGCTGATCGGGAAATAGGGGAAATGGTGCCTTGTAACCGGAGTGTGGACGATCGGAAGTATTGGATGATATCGCCGACAAAGGTGTGTATGTAAGGAATAATATAAAGATACGTACTGAAGCGTTGGGATGGCCAGGCCAAATGACGAGAATCGGGCGGATTCGAGCCACGCGTGATGATAGGTGATAATGTTGCGGTGGTGTAATTTCGCATGTAATCGGACCTGATTTCAATAGAAATAGTAAGAAACTTTTGTGACGAATATGGTATAGCATCCCGTGGCGCAGGAGTTGCGAACATATGCTAACGGGACAGGGGAATGGTAGAATGATCAATATCGGGCAGACCAACATCATGGGATCGGCTCAGAAAGTTATTTGAATGTGCCAGCCTGCCAGATGACCCAGCTCTTGAATTATCCGGCGAGGATAGACCAAGAAGCAGGGAAGAGCACAACGCTTGCCTCAAGTCAGCGGGGCCGTTAGAAGCGCCCAAGGCTGGACGATGCGCAAGAGACATGCCCGATTACCCACGAGTACTCACCTCACGCAGTATTTCCATCAGATAAGCTGGGGAATCGCCAACGGCAATCTTCTTGACAGCGAAGTGACCTAACGGGATACCATTCAACACATGCTACAGACAAAATAAGCAGCCAAGCCGATTCAAGGGATAGCGACGAACAATCAGTGATATGTTTTGATCCGTTTGAGACTGACTGGAACAACCCACCTGGCAAAGGTACACACTTCCATTGGCGCCCATGCCGAGACGAGTTTCTTCCCTAAAAAAGGTATTGTAGTATCCACTAGACGGTTTGGGTGCATTTACTTCTCCATTCTCTTCCGCATCACTGGGTGTGTGTTCGGATAGAGGGGCTGGACCATTGGAGGTTGGGGCTGGGCGTATCGTTGATGAGCCAAATGGGGTATCAGATGCGGAGCCAGGGATGAAACTGGAGCCAGAAAGGCCACGCAAGGATTCCGGACGGCCTATCAGGTTCTCCGAGTCTGAATCCGAATCGATGGATACGCGAGACCATCGTTGGGATGGTGAGCGACTGTCTTCAAAAGAGGCGTCTTCGAAGCGGGCAAAGGATTCTTGGGTCATGACACTCGGTCGATGCGTACCATATACGTCCTCGGCAATAGTTCCGCCATTTACGTCTTGAAGCACTTGAAAATACTCGGGGGACATCTCGATTTGTGGCATATTGTATACGTGGCGGGACCCGTCGTGGGCAAAGTTATGCGGTATATCGTCCATAGGACGATGGCAGTACGGACAGACATTCGATGGATTGGAACTTGACCCATTTGTAAAAGGTAGCGAAAAAGTGGATACAGTATTGAGGCTGGCAGGGACAATATTTATAGCATGAGAAGCGGGGTTATACAGGACGATTTGATCTGATGTACGTAGAATGGGCTGCCAAAGAGTATAGGATTCAATAGGCTCGCGTGAAGGGGGGGATAGTGGACGCCGAGGCGAGGCTAGGGAGGTCCGAGTTGCGGACGTTGAGCGGGGAACAAGTGCAGCAGCAGACGAAGCTGAGGGTATAGTCGCTGCTGAGGATGCCGAGGCGATTCGTGGGCGCCGGCGGTTTGGTGATAGTGGATGCAAAGACATGAAATAATGAATACAACCGGATTAATGAAACAAGAGGTGGGCAAGAGCGGGTGTGCAATAGATGCGAACCAGTTCGAACGATAACAAGAGCTCTAGTTTGCGTTGGTTCAGGGTGATGCAAAGCAATGGAAAACTATGTTGAGTTAGAGTCGTGTCCCGCTGTGTGTGGTTGGCTCGGAGATGAAGTCATCATGGCTCGCCACGGTGGAAAGTAATCCAAGCGCCGGTTCCGTGGAATGATAAGATCTTATCTGACTCCGATGGGTGCAGCATACAGGATTTCCCTCAGCAACGACCATCGGCTTCGAGTAAGCGGCTTGCCATGGCGAAGAACTTGTTTAGTGTGAGTGTGCAGCGGATGTGTCAATTAATTTTGTGTTTACCCTCTGTTATAGGTCCCGATTTTCTTCATCGTAGGTTCCTTTCTAGGCTATCTGATAACACCTCATTGCGCCACACCCGATTTTACAGCTGCTTCGTGAGTCCCTGGAGGCCTCAATCATCGTTTCGGTCCTCCTCTCGCTTGTGGAGCAAATCGTGGTATCTCCAAATGCACTACAATCTGAGTCTACGGACCAGCTCGTTGCAGCCGCGGCACCCCCAGGTCAATCCGATGCCCCTTCTGGTAGCACCGGAGACTCCGGGGTAGCCACACCCGGCTCGCAAGCCAAGGACGCCCGAAATCGTGAAGAACCATCGGACGATACCGCCTCGGTGGCAAGTCAACACACCCCCAACGAGGGCGACACTGGCGAAATCAGACGATCCGAGCTCCTTCGGCGGCTGCGTTGGCAAATTGTTCTTGGTGCTGGATTGGGTTTGTTGTTGGCCCTCGTGATGTAAGCATGGCTTCTCGGTACTAATTTGGCTGCGTCTGAGCCTGTTCTACTGCGCATCCAGAGGGGCTGCCTTCGTCGCCGTTTGGTTCATTAAAGTTGTTGACTTGTTCTCCGCTGCTGAGGAGATATGGGAGGGTGTATTCAGTCTTATTGCGTAGGCCTTCTCCGTACTTTGCTGGCAACATCGACAACTAACCCCATCTTAGCTCAATTCTCATCTTGGTTATGGGGCTAGCCATGCTGCGCATGGATCGTGCCAAGGCCAAGTGGAGACGAAAACTATCACACGCATTTGCCGTGAGTGTCGGTCGTGGGTAAATTTCGAATACTTATGAAATTGGTGTTAGGCCAAGAGCGACAATCCTTCCGAGGACCAAAGCGGGAAAGCCGGTGTTAGGATGTTATTCATGCTCCCCTTCGTTACTGTCTTGAGGGAGGGGTTGGAGGCGGTCGTATTCGTTGGCGGGGTAGGCAAACTGCTCATCATGGGAGACTTGTACTGATATTTGCTCGTTTAGGTTTCGCTCGGGCAACCAGCAAGCTCGATTCCACTCGCAGCGCTGAGCGGGCTCATCATCGGGCTCATTGTAGGGTACCTGATCTATGCTTCTTCATCGCGCACCCGTACGTCTTTCGGACCTGCTCAGGAATCTTGACGCGAGCTCTTTCTAGGGTTGTCTGCATTCCTTATTGGCTCTACTTCCCTCTTGTTGCTCATCGGCGCGGGGCTTATGTCCAAGGCCGTCGGAGCGTTTGAGCGCCATAGGTTCAACGTGATGGTGAGCATGTCCATTCGAATGAGCTTTCCGAGTCAACAGACATGCTTATATATCTCAGGTTGGCGGCGATGTAGCCGAAGCTGGTGATGGGCCAGGCTCATTCGATGTCGTTGGAAACATTTGGCACCTCAACTGCTGCAACCCCGAAAATAAACTCGACGCTAAAGGCTGGGCTGTGTTCAATGCGATTCTAGGATGGAGTAACAATGGAAGTAGTAAGTACATGCTCGCCTTTTATCGCATTCTTACTCACATCGAAACGCCACAGTTGGGACCGTTGTCTCGTACATCGCCTATTGGCTCATCGCCATCTTTGCTCTCGTACGAATGAAGCATAAGGAGGTTCGTCCGTTCGACCATTCGTTGGTCGCCCGTTGCTCACTGGAATTTCAGGGCCGCACGGCAATCGTGGACAAATTCGCGAACGCTACAGGGCTTTCTCGCTTTCGTGACGCCATTCGGCAGAGGAACATAGGGAGGCGGGCACAGACTGCGGAACTATCATCTTAGGAGCCTAAGGGGGTAGTTACGTGTAGGGTAATGAGGCCGCGAGCCGTGAAGCCGCGTTTATCGAGTCGAAGTTACAACAAGGTGGCTGGGACTCCAAATGCAACAGAATATTGAAGCTATTTCAATTCCTACCACTCATTCGAGGGTCTACCGTGTTTCTGCACTATGTATTCTAAAATACCCATTGTTATCGAACTGGTATGAAAAGTGGAGGATGGCTCTTATATTAGTAAGTACCTCATGACGATGATGACTCGGGATGGCCCAGCAGCTGCCTCATGGATCGGGGTTTCCCAAATAGTGTCGGAGCCCCTCTTCATTCTCAAAGCAGCTCCTAAGATCTGCGGTCATGAGGGTGTTCTACCTCCCCCTAGACCTATTCTCAGAACTCCTATCCTTGATCCCGAAGTGGCTTGCCCGGCTCGCTTGGGTTGAAGCAGCTCTGATGGCTGGTACTCTGACGAGCGAGGATCAATAAGTGTTTCTGACATCACCATTCTTGTATTCGCTTTTTGTTATGTGCAATCCGTTTGCACCGGTTCTATGAACCCAATCTCATAGAACCCCTTACACTCAGTTATAATTGCACTAGGGACGAGCCCATGGCGACCCACCAACCACTTGACTGACCTTGTGCTCTCGCCTGCTACGTGAAATCTGGAAATGGTCTCAATTCACAAAGTGCTGAGGAAGAAGCTAGCATTTAACCCACTAACCTAGCAGTACTCACCTTCGATCGCGGGGTCCATCATTTGAGACATCTCTTACATACGCGCGTGGTCTGGTTTAAGAGAATTCTATCTGGGAACTTTATCTCTCGGCGTAGCTAACAGGTTCTGGTCGGGAACACTGTTCAAGTTCTCTCACTCAGTCTGCCCAACGTGCAAGTGGCCCCACCTGTCATATATTTCGCGATGTCGAAGCACGGTTTACTCTGCCAATCCGTACCCTCATCAGAATTGACAGCCAGGAGCAGTGCTTATCCCCCACTCAACCCCAGGTCTTTCAAGGTTTTTGTGGTACTTCTATAGTGTGGTGAATCCCAGCCTACTTCACCTCCGACGGTGCGGTACGAACTAGCCACTATGCCATACCGCCAATCCTACCCGTGTAACTAGTAGGATCGGGTTCAACGACAACCCTGGGCACCCTGATTAATTGACGACTCGTGACCTCTGCGGTACGAGCTGGACATACGCTACTTCGTCGCTGGAAGAGCGTCTGCTAGAGCCCTGAATGCAGAGCGAGTGGTTGTTTGGGAGTGACGATAGTAACTCGCAAACCCACCTCGTCTGGCGATAGATGTAGGGAGGTTACTTATGGGGTACCGTAGTCCTTTGGGGTTTCCCTACAGATCACCTCAATATTTCGCACTGAGAGCGCGCCGCGATGCTATGTAGTCCCGACCTTAGAACGCCGGGGGCTCCCGGCTGTGATGGACCAGATTATCAGGGGTCACACCCAACGTTCTGAAATTTTAAAAACCGCCTCGATTCACTTGGGGTTTTTGCTCAGTGAAATACCCTAAATTTCGCATTTACTAGCTGGAGGGGGCCTGGATCCGTAAAGCACGGTTACGGTGTTCCTAGGGATATGTACGGGCTTCCATCGTGCAGATCATTGGGGGAGAGCTCGGTGTGTACCCCGGACCGATTTGTGGGCGCCGACTGCACGCTTGGGGGTGGTGGGACGTGATTTCAGTGTAGAAGCGCATTTACGCTCCCGATTCAGCAGTTTCGGCACTGGCATCGGGAACCATGCAAAAGTTGCAATGATGGCTCGCGATCTCGCCTAGCCCTGAAACCGAGGAATATTTGGATAGTATCAAGCTTCCGATGGTCTTGCCACACCCTCTAGCTGGGGCCCGTAATTACCACGTTATGGTACCAAAAGTCCAGGGTAGGCGTACAAAGAAGCTACTCTCGGTTATTGTAGTTGCTGGCAAAGTCGTTCTTTATTCTCATCCCTGGAATGAACTAATCTTATCACGCCGTAAATTAATGAGCATCTCCGATTGTTCCCTGATCGCCCAATGACTTGATCAGCGCATATGGCTCATGGAGTGCGTTGGGCCATGGTATTCCGGCATGCCATTAACGCATGCGCACATTGGGTGTTATCGATGGTCAATGAATTTCGTAAGGTTGGTGTAAGACAAATATCTGGTTAAGACCGATTGCGCGAAGGTCGCGTTAGCCGGATGCTGTCGGGAAAGGCTCCATTGCAAATAGTACTTGGAAAGCAAAATTCCGAGCTGAAACGCAACCAGCACGTGGGTCTATAGTGAGAACGCCCATGATTTGGTGGCTCTTTTGGGGTATATTTTTCTGGTTCAAAGCGTGATACCGCTCGTGACTAAACCAGGGGTGCAAAAATCAAAATAGGAAACTCCCGAGTAAATGCCTAAGTAACTTTCTGGCTTGCTAACTGTGAAATGACTGATCAGATGGCGGGAATGAGTCAAAGCAGCTGCTTTCAGCGACGCCAAAGATCCCTCATCATGAAGAGCCGTCTCGGTTCGGCGACAGCAATAGGAAATGGTTCCAAGCTACCAACCCGCCAAGGGTTGAATATATGGAAGAGTAATAGTGGGTGTGATAGATGCAGCATTCAAAGCGCCAAGGTAACCACGAAACATGCGTCAGAGAAGTGCAAGAATATCCTAGGGCCGGATTTAACCGGCTAAAATCGCAAAATCTGTGAAAACCACACCGGATGGCTCCACCCGGTTTCGGCAAAGTGTAGGTTGAGTGAATTTGATTATTCGCATTTGCTAAAACCCCGCCGCAC
>WSTI01011582.1:0-15907 GCA_019616915.1 Ceratobasidium sp. 423
ATGTCTGGTACATTTTATTGCATGTGAATCGAGTGGTTGAGCCAAGAGGTGCGATGTCCGGATTCCCGGTGTTGTCCGGCTTCTAGGGCGCTTACGGTATATTCTATAGCTTGCAATCGAATCAAGTGAGAAAGCCTACGTATGCTATCTAGAATATGCTAGAACTTACCATAGGTATGACTCGAGTGGCTCACAGGGGTATATAAGGGACTCGTTTGAGCCCCGAATCCCCATCTCTCTCATGTTTCTTATTCTCTACTAATTCACTATCTTTACTCTTTCGTTCTTACAATAATATATATAATTCTTTGTATCATTCGTATTTCAACACCCCATCCAGTGTGTGCTTCGCGCTGGATCACCCAGATCCATGTCTGGATTCTGGCGACATCGAGTAGATGTACAGGCCTCTCGAAAGTACGAAAGTCGGAGCCCCGTAGCCTAAGTATTTGGTTTGAATGTTGTTGGCATGGCGGAACCACATTTTGAATTTGGAACGGCTGCGCAAGCTCTCCATTATACAAAATCATTGCTCGACGTCGACCTTCACTACTCTTTCACCTCCTCTACCCTCCCTTCCAATCTCATTTTGGGACTCTTCTTCCCAGTCTAAATGGCGGAAACAAATCCAAAACGCAATGCCTGCAATAAACTACGAATTTTATGCGCCCAGTTAGTCATGGTTTTCATAAAAAGTCTGATGGACTAACAGCAGCAATGCCGCATCCAGCATACTACCCAAAGATCCAGCGTCAATTCCTGCATAAGATTGGGTAGCAATGAACTTACGTTCCAGACAAGGTATGGATCTTCGCTGACTGGTACTAATGCTTCAGAAATGGCGTTCGAGATCGCTGTAGTGAACAAGAACGCCGCCATGACTAGGCTCTTCATTCGGAGGGGTGCCTTCGTAAATGCGTATTCCAACCCGGTTATGCTAGCAAAACTACGCAAAACAAATGAGTACGGCACGTCGTACTCCACTAATGCAGCTTACATTTCAGACCCTGCAATTAAAACGTAGGCAGGAGTCTGCAACCAGACGTTGAGACTACTCGGAGTATCACAGTTGCTAACGAACCTCCCACACGGATTGGTCCGATAGATTGCGTTCTGTAGGACGGAGGTGTATACCATTGCCAGTGCGGCCAGCATGAAGCCGAATGTGATACGCTGGATGGGGCGTACAACCCATCCCAGCCGCCGAAGACTGGGGTATCTAAAGGAATAGTTGAATGCGTGTACTACTGGCAGGAGATACGCCCAAACTTACACAATACGATCCATCAGCGGAATTATAATGATGATGGCAATGGGGTCGATATTCTGTAACAGGTCGTTGGGAACACCATGCGTGGACATGGTCCCAGCCTGAGAGACAATGTTATTTGTCATTTGATTGTCTGAAACAAGTGCCTAGTCAGCTTTAGGTTCTATGGATGTTTTGAGTATGCGCATACATGGAACCCAATAGCTACAGAAAGCATAGTAAATTTGCCTGCTTTAGGAACAGAACTGAAGGCGCTTACAGTGGGAAGAAAATAAAGACCTTAACAGCGTTCATTGTTCGCTTCATTTCATCGACGAAAGTCTAGAGGGGTTTCGTGAGCTTCTGTATATTTGAGATAGTACTCCACATACATCATCCCAAGTTGGTAAACCCATCCGTTTCTTTTCCTCTTTCGATAATTCTTCGCCGTTCTCGCCGACCAATTTAAGTCCGAGCTGACTTGGGCGGGCCTTGTCCCATTTAGTAGGGTCGCGCATGCGACGCGCTGTTTCCGCAGGATTCCAGCTCCAAACGTCCTTGTACACCCGCCTCAGTACTTGGAATGCCTCTAGATGGATCGATCCACGTGGAGGATATTTGATGTATAAGTTGCGGCCCAAGAATAGGACTACAGGAACGGCGAGATACATAATCGTCGGCTATTGAAGGGCATAAGAACCATCGCCAAAGCTGGTTGACCATCCTACTCACGATTAGATAAGATAGCCAGAATCCGATATGTAACTCCACCTCGGTTGTGGCGATAGAAGACAACGAGCCGATGTTAATCATCTAAACCCCCGTTCCGTATTGGTATCCAGACAACTTAAGCATCATGCAACGTACCAAGTAAAAATACATGAAGACGCGTTGAATAGTAAGGTTAGGGTCGACTATGACCTTCTCACCGCTAGGCAGTGTTTTCACGGTTTCGCGCGAGTCAGGAATTTGTTCAGCAACAAGGGGTGATACGTTGGATTTGATCGCCCCGGTCGCAAACGCGATGATGGTGATGCTCACAATAAACCCGGCAAATGCGCCGCTTGGCGAATGTTGGAGCACAGAGGGGATTGCGGTCGTAGTAAGGATGATGTGGCCAATTCCGCCCCAGATGACGAAAATATTAATGGTTTTGAATTTTCCCCAGTACTAGGTGGATATATGCGTGGTCAGAGCATCGCATCCGTTTAATGTAGGTACTTACAGCATCAGCAATGATCGCACCAAGGATAGGAGTGCAATAAGAGAAGAAACCGTTATATGTCGTGAGACCAGTGGACGCCTGTTGTCCTTTTCCAAGTGCGCCTGGGATTCCGTCACTGCCCTTGGCAGGCGCACCAGCACCGTTACCTCCAATAGGTAACGGCCTTTGTCTAGAATTTTAGATAAGGTCTATTAATAGTCTGTGTCAAACTTGACTTGGAAGACTCCTACATATAGTTCACGAATGGACCAGTCGTGCCGTAGTAGGAAAATCGCTCGGCAAACTCGACAATAACAACTAGCCAGGCAGAGATAGGGATATGTCCAGCAACACGGCGGAGTGTACGCTTTTCCTCTTCCGTAGGAATGACAAGCTCGTCCGCATCCTCGGGCTGGTATACCTGCGAACTAGATACACGAGTGAGAGCGTCTTTTTTCTCATCGAGTGACTTCTCGGGTGGACTGGGTGGGATAGCCTGGTGAACGGGGTGTTTGTGAGTGGGGTCAACAACATCCCGCTTCTGTGCCATTTCAGCCTCCATAGCAACTACGTCGACTACTGGGTCTCGAAGATCTATTCGCATAGGGCGAAGGAAATTCTAGTCAGCACGACTGGCTCTGGATCCACACGTTTACTCACCTGCCATGATGGTAGTCCAAGCGAACGTGCGAGGAGGGGGGAAGACAATATACGCAGGGAACTTATTTTTATCCTCAACTCTATCGGATGACGCCTACAGGAGCACATGCACACGCCGACTTCGGTTTGACATGAACCTCTAACGAGCCGAGCCCGCTTCCCGGTCGCGTGCGCAAAGATTATCCATATCTCAGCTAGGAGGGCCAACAAGTGTTGGAGCCTCGGGTCGTGAAGCAATTGGAATGTAAGCGGTTCCCTCCGGCAGCCAATATCACATGAGCCGGCACAGGCTCCAGTAAGTAGTATTAACCTACCACTGTCATCGGTCAGTCACCGGAGCATTACGCTGACCACGGTTATAATACGCGATGGTGCTAAACATAGTCCGCCAAGCTGCCTTACGAGCCTGAGCATACCATCGATCCCCCTGAAGGCCATACCGGATAGAATGATATACAACGCGCAAATTTGACCATTGGGTTGAGAAACATAGTGCATATAGTCGCTACATTCTCGTTTAGTAAATACCCCGAAGTATGCATACTGGAAGCAAGAAGACCGCAGCACTATCTAGTGAAACCCGGTCATTTCACACGATTTTCACAAACCTGCCATCATAACGTCTCGATGCATACTGCTACGATGACGCCGGGCCCGGCTTGTCGAGGTACACTTCTCAGTCTCGGTGACAGTGACGGTTACAGTGACCTTCTCGGAGCTGATAATGAGTTTAGTGCTCGTAAATACACTCGAGGTCGCCGATGAAGGCTCAACTGAGCTAGGGACAGGGCTTGGCGTGAGCTTGAGTGATGAGGTTGAAGAGGCTGTCAGGGACGTCTGGGAAGTGATAACAGTTGGGATGACCGAGGAAGATACGCTGGGTGTGGCCGACTGCATTCAAACGTTATAATTGGTAAATGCCCTTGGACCAATGAGACGAAAGACGTTTACCGCAACCAGGGAACTATAAAGCGATTTGCGTTCAGCACGATCAACTTCAAACAACCTAAAGCTTGCGGTGCTATTCTCGCACTTCGACGGATCGACATCTGCGATTATCGACTTGTTCAGGAAAAACTCTCCCCCAGTCGGGTAGTCCGCCGGATTCTGGGAGACCAATTCTAACGCTTGAGCCTCACGCCAGCCATTGAAGAAGTCACTGGAGGCATGATCGATCAGCGGCTATCGTTAATATCGCATTCAAAACATACGCATGATATGTATATGACGGCCCACTGGAGAGTTCTAGGTACCCCTTGGCCAAGTCATACTGGCCCTCCATACGGTATTCAACCATCAGCCTAATCCTTAATCAATTTCGTACCCTTGGCCATATTCGAGGCTTGCTCACCGGATGTACGGGATACGTAGGTAGCCCTCCTTAGCAGTTCGGGACCACGTCCAAGTCCCATCCTCCAGCTGCTTGATCCACTGAGGAAAACCAATATTCCCTTTCATCCACATCTTGCAGCCTAGACCATTCGGATATTAGCCAATGTGTACCCTATTTTCACAACGGCAACTTACATCGATCAGGAAACTCCCAGGCAGCTTGACCTTTGGTTTTTCCGCCATCCTCTTCGCCCTGGCAGTACCAATTTACACCAACTTCTTCTGCGACACTACTGTTTGTAGCAAATGCATCCCCAGTCACCATTCTCGCACCTAGTCAACTGTCAACGAGTTCCACAGGCTAGAATGTAAATTATTTACCTTGTGGGATAGGGTCAACCTTTACACCATTATATTCCGGTGCACCAGCATAATATGCACGAAACTTGACTTCGACAGGTACCCGATTCTTCCCGTCGTTTGTAACGTAGAATAGTGTTGGTAGCCAGTAAGAAGAGTGATCTTGTTGGGTGCAGGACGTGCATCCGGCACGAAGTTCTTCCGAAGAGTTGGTTGTGCGCGAGATGGCATCCGAGCCAAAGAAAGTATCTACACAGGATTTAGTATACACCCCGGGGTGGCAGCACCACCCTACTTACGAAGATGAGATGCGTTCGCACCGGGCGATACGATCGGGTCCACCGTATCACGCATGAACGCGGAGCAGTCCTATAATTGGTCATTGTACCTCACTTTCTAATCAGATGAGCAACGCAACTTACAACATGGGTGCGGAAGAAGTCCGCGCGAGCTGAACCAACGAGCCATACAAGACCCAGGGTAGTAGATAGAGAGAACATTGTAGCACTTCGGATCAACGAGTGTAGTTAAAAGAATGTCTGAAAAGAGAGGCCGAAAATAACACCAAATGAAACTAGGAGAGCTTTGGGGGTAGGATGGGTGACGAGGTCAGTGCTTTATACCAACAGTCGCGCAAAAGTTCACGCGTTCATCGCCTGTTCCTGATGCGACCAGGATAAGGTGTTCGAAATATAATATGCGAAATATGCGTCTCGCGCGTCTCAAGGGAGTTCATTATAACGGTTGCCAACGAAGTTCGTGGTTACACTTAATAAAACGCCGACCAAGATATTGTCTTTGTGATACGGATGTCATCGTAGTGAATGGGCTGAGCAAGCGCAAAGGAACACCAGAGTAGCGTGGTAAGCCGTAGGGTGGCAAGGATGAATTCCAATCATAGTTCTCGCGCACAATGGAAGCATCAGCGCCAGGCCTCAAAGCGGCATTCCGTCAAACGGGTTGTGCTTTTTCTCGTCTGAATTTGTAGAGGACGTGTAGCATTTAGATAACACCATAGGGAGAATCAACACACGTAATTCTAGGTCGCAGCATGGCCGATGATGTGAAGAACATAACCAACGAGTTGCTTGTTCATGTTATCACCAAACCCATTTATCTAAACGCGGGGCATTTGGATGGCACGTGACACGCCCTCGCACCATGGTGAGCACATATCACTCTTCCCTTGGGCTCGTCTAACCATCACGACTACAGTCTCATGCTCTAAGACCATACCTCGCGGCTGTCCGCGCAACGCTGACGGCAGCCATGACCCTCGAGAATTTCTCGTCGCAGGTCGTCGAGCGACACAATAAACCCGAGGTCGAAGTCGGCAGTTCACTCGAAGTCCTCCTCACGCCTCTTGTCATTTCGCGTTCCAAGACGGAACAAGTACTTATCGAGCCCTCGGTCAATTCGATTCGTATGAGCATCCGGATCAAGCAGGCCGACGATATTGAACAGATCCTCTGCCACAAGTTTACTAGGTTTATGATGATGCGCGCCGAGAACTTTGTTATTCTTAGGAGGAAGCCAATTCAGGTGTGTGCATCTTATTATTTGTGCTCTCTGAGCGCGTGTATTGACGCGAAGACTACAATATAGGGATACGACATCTCTTTCTTGATTACAAACTTCCATTCCGAGACCATGCTCAAGCACAAACTCGTTGATTTCATTATCCAGTGAGTAACTTGTACATCTAACACGAGCACTACTATATTTTCCTGCTAGATTTATGGAGGACGTAGACAAGGAAATATCCGAAATGAAGCTTTCGCTCAACGCGAGGGCGCGTATTGTCGCCGAGTCTTACCTCACTGCTGTAAGTTCGCCCTCCCTTATAGCCCTGGCCCCATTTAACGTCCTCACAGTTTGGTTAGATGTCACCTATGATATTTACGACGGACCTTGTAAAAACCGCAAAGGAAACACATTTAAACCCAAGAAACCCAAGAATACGTAACCGGCCGCGCGTGAGAATGGTCCAAGGATGTATATTGACCAAGTCCAGTCCGACCCAAAACTACGAGTAAATACAGAGGGATGAACAGCTCGAGGCACTAAAACGAAGAAACTACATGATTAGCTGCCGTAATATCCTATGTGAAAGCGACAATAGTAAAGTCCCATGAGTAGATAGAATGGGGCCGGTCCGTAATAAGTACACGTGCAATAGTTCGGGAATGACAACGGGAAAGGCAAAATGTACCAAGGAAAACATCCAAATTGATCCCAAACTGATCGTGGTATGAATATGTAGAAATGTTAGATCCAGTTACCGGTCCGAACGCTCATGGCAACTCGGGCCGGGTTCCTGGGCGGGACGGCGACTGTAGGCGCTCGACGAAGCGGGGCGCCGTTGCCACCCATTCCAGCAACAAGTGTATGTACCTCGTGCAATTCTTGCTTGCGAGACACCCCAGACGGTCGCCCTCTGGTTGTCCGCGATCGATGAAGGCCCGGTGATGGTGGTGTGGCTGCAAAGTTCGAGCGAGCAAATCGACGGTCGACGCCAGCCTCGAAAGGAGCAGCGAGCTGAAGTGTAAACTCGAGGGGTGATTCACCCTCTGGCATGGGTGTAGGTTGGTTCTCCTTTTCGTTCATATCTTCCAGTCGGCGTTCGGGGTGAGGTCGAGCGGGGGACCTAGGTGGGCGATGAGGCTCCATCGACGGGGTCAAACTCTCTTTCGAGGCTCCAGCGAGAGAGCGAGTCGAGGATGAAGCATGGAGCCCAGTCATCTGGAGGGCAACAGCCGATAACTTGGGATTTACCCCATGTGAATAGAGTCTAGCTCGTGATTTGGTGTGCAATGCACTTCGAGACTGAGAAGCACGAAGTCCAGGTTTTGTTGACAGGCTAGTCAACCCTGATCGAACAGATGGCGACTTGACTATCCCAGTTCCCGTCGAAGCCCTGCTCATTCCAGAATGCCGACTGGAGATGGATGATTGCGCATACGATGACCGCCTGAAGGATGATCGCGAGGCCTTGCTATGATGTAGCGTGCGTGAAGATGAGATAACAATCCATTCAGTAGCAGGTTCCGTTCGAATGGGCTTACTGATATCGGCGGGCGTTGGTTTCTTGACCGACTTGGACTTGGACTTCATCTTGGCTAACCGCGATTGGCTTCTGCCTTTGCGCGGGAGGCTACTTGATCGGGATGGACCCGGAACGGGTGAAGGACGCATGGCTTGCGCTACTTGAGACTCGACAAATAGCGACCTGGAAGTCCTGCGTGATCGGGCTGTATAGAAACTACCTTCGGACACCTGCCCTGACATGACGGAAGCCTTCGAAAGACTCGAATCCGGAGTGCACGACCAAGAGGGAACCCGCAGAGATGCACCCGGGAGCGTGGAGGTGGAAGAGGAATTGCGTGCCCTTTGTCTAAGGTTTGGACGGGAAGGCGAGCGTGCAGGGACTCTTGGTGGCACAGATAAGGGCACGTGGAGCGTGCTCCGAGACGCCGCATCCTCGATATACAAAGGTTTCAAGGATGGCCGAGAAACGGGCGTAGTTCGTTCGAACATGACGTCCAGCCCCAGGGCCCAGGCGTCGTTGGATACGGTCTCTACCGGCTCAGGGCCCGCCAGGGATTGGATCTCGAGCCGGTAGAGCGAGCTTGACCACAGGTGGGGCCGGCACGAATCCTGAGGGATCCAGAGAGATTGAACGACATCAGTTGCGAGTGTAATTTGGTTGACAGATTCAGGTGCCGATTGATTGGTTAATTGCTCAAATTCATCTCGCTCCTGAATGCGCAAAGGGTATAACGGTGAACTCTCGTCCTCGAGGTATCTATCGATAATGTCGTGTGATCCTTTGGCACACTCTCGGCTCGTTGAGGCGACTAAAGAACCTTTGTTGGACTTTAGCTTCCAGATCCTAAGTTGAACTGAAAAGGCACACTCACCCTCGCTCACAAAGTCAGTCATTGGAAACATGTTTGCCAAAGCCCCACGGAGCTTTTTGGTGTCTTCCAGAACATCCTCGGACTCCGAGCTCTGTAGAAACCCAGCCTCGATCGCTACCATGGTATCCGATACCCCAAGCTCCAAGCCATCCATCATCCTCGGGCTCGCACAGCATACAGCATCGTATTCAGAAGGGATGTCAACACTGGGAGCAAACTCCGTACTTCCGCATCCCCGAAGGTTCGGAGCAGACCCGGCTCTTGGTGGGCCAACTGTCAGATACGATGTGTCGGGCGGAACGAGCGTAGAAGCAGACATTGACCGGGAATACCTGTCGCATTTAGAATGTCCGTCGATCGTCGCTGGCAAGGAAGTACGGCGTTCATAGCCAGGTGACCTGGAATTCCGAATATGAATGAACTCTCGGCTGACGTCCGCTTCTGTGTCAAGAGGCCAGACGTCTTCTGTAGGAAAGGCGAAGCTGGGCCCAGAAATAAGTGTTGGGGATGAACTGAGGCCGGAGATTAGCCGAGATGAAATGGAAAAAGATGAAAACGAACATTTGCATGGAGCCCCCGTTTCTTCTTCGTGGTGGTCGACGGCTGAGTGGAGCGATTGGGAATTAGAGTTTGATCATGGAGCTCATCGTAGGACTCACGAGAAACCAGCAAAGGTCGATGGGAGATGGAGGGGGAGCGTTGCCTGGCGTTGGGTCGCCGGTCGCGATGTGTCCTTGTCTCCGCGAAGATCAACGCTGCCGGCCGATTGATAACTGTGTCGCTTGCCGCGCCACATGGCCTTGGCCTTGTTCACAAACGAGCCCATTGCAGACGACAACAGAGCTTCCGACTGTTCTCCCCACTGCCCAAAGGCGCCAACGATGGGAGATGAAGGGGTGGTAGAGGGGCGTCCAGCGCTGCCGAAATGAACAGGGGCTTGGGGTGGTGAATGAGGGTCCGCGTTTGGATTCATCGTAAAGAGCGTGAGTGTGACTAGGCTTTCAAGACCAAGCAGATATAGGCATAGACGTGTTGTATGTTTTCTGTTTGTAGCAGCCGGAGGAGAGAGAGTCAGACGACCTCTCCCGGCTTCTCATTTATATGCTGAGCTTGAAGCTCCGAAGCAAAGTTCAACCCTGATTAAGTAATGTAACCTTGTTTCGGTGGCGATACACGTGTACACTAACGGTCACAAAGAAAAACAAAAGATCAAACGTCGTAAAGTAATCGGTATGCACAAATAAAATAATATGAAGCGTGGAAATCGAAAATGAACAACAAATGCGTATATGAAGGTCCAGAACCCATTAATACCAGCCCTTTTTTCCCGGCGGCTGCATGTTCTTCGAGTAATCACGGGTCGGAATGATTGACTCGGTGATGTTGAACACTTCAATTGCACGCTATATACATACATATTAGCTTTGGTCGGACCGGAATCCGTACCCGCTCACCTTCCACGTTGCCACATCCAATTCCATAACCAGCTGTCGTTTCTGAATGCCGCCTTCAGCGTAATCATTCTGGTCAGGTGGATCACATGCGTCTGGGGACAATCAGCCAACGAAGTACATCCCAGCACAGCCCACTCACAAATAATAGGCTCATCATCGATGACCTCGAACGCGATCTTGGCATCACGTATCATAAACGACACATAGAACATATTTTCAACCGATTGACCAAAACTCGTCGGGTTGATCACAAACTTGAAAAAGTTGATCTTTTGACATTCTTCCAGCTTCCGATACACCTGCGGAAAGTTCAGTGCCTTAATCAACGTCACGCGACCGACTCCCTTACCAACTTGATATTCTCGCTCGTCTCGTTTTCGGACCGTTTCAAGTCTTCGGCTGCGAGCTATTCCCGAATAGTCAACGCCAAATAATGAGGCCGGTGACGCAAGTACCCACCTCTTCCGGTTTGGTCTCCTCTTTCTTGTTCTTGTCAAGCTTTGCGCGCTGTGTTGCTTGCCGCTTCTTCTGCTCGACGGACAACGGACCCAGCATAAAATCCATCGCGGGCGCGGCACGACTACACCCCATAACTTTGGGCGTCAACTTGCCCCACGCCAGCCACTGCGGCCCGTCCAAATCTTCCTCGTCATCCTGTTCGGGCTGAACATCCGCGCGCCGACCGCCCAGGAACGTGACAAGCTGGGCGACAAAGTCTTGATCATCGAATCCGCCCGCGTCGTGTTTGAGAGATTTGGCCTTTTGGGTGGTTAGCGCCGCAAAGTTGAGCAAGAGGTGGCTGTCGAGTATAGCCTCGGACGGTCCCTTGACTGCACATACTTCAGTCTTAAAACTCATTTTAGGGAATTTAACTTACCCCTAGTAAACGCATCATTCGCCTTGGTCAAAGCCTGCCTCATCTGGTCCATACTAATATGCTTCGCATCCTTCCCATGCTCTACCTCCAAATCAATCACAACTCGCAACCCAAACAGTCAAACGCACCAATAGTAGCCTCCATAAGTTGCCTATAAGCAACCCTAACCTCCCGCTTGGCACTCTCAGGCATATCCGGGTCATACGTCAAGAAACCTCGATCCTCATCCTGCGTCGCTGCTTTTTCCTTGCCTTTTTGCGTCTTGCGCTGCGTCTGACTCCACTCGATGTCTCCCATGTCTTCGTCGGACTCGGGTCTGTTTCGACCAGTGGCCTGCGATCGCGGCATGATTTGGGATTGGAATTTGGAGTGTGGTAGCTCGGCTCAAGTCTGTTGCGGCGCGTATTTCATCCAGGGACCGCGTCCGATCAAAGTAAATATTTGTGTCAACAAATTGTTGACAACAAGCGCCATCAACATTGGTCCAATCCAACGCAAATCAGACATCCGATCCAACACACGCAGAATGAAACTCATATAATGACGACAGTAGATTACAAGTCAATGAAGTATCGATGCAAATCAGAAAAGAATGAGACACAAAAAACCTTAGTGCATAAACCGAGTCCCGCAAGATGTGTGTCCCATAAACAGAACAAAAAAAGAAAGAAAAAAAAGGAAAAACGAACTGGAACCAATACAATCCAATACACATCCGCAGAGAAACCGTACTGGTAAGCGAAACGTACTAAACTCGTGTAATCGCGAAACATGACACGCAAGGAAATCCCAAATCATGATAAAAGTAAACGCAAAACATAAACTCAATCAACTTTCTTGGCTGTCTTTCGGTATCGTTTTCCGGCATAATACCTATAACTAATGGGCTCTTTTCCCTTCTCCTTGTCTTTTCCCTCGCCCGGTGTAGGACTTTTACTCGGCCCAGGTAAACTCTCTGGCGTAAACGGACGATACGAGGCCTCACGCTTGGCAACACTCGGCAGCGAAACAATCATCCTCGAAAAATACGGCAAATCTCGTGTAGGAAGCGGGTCGGGCCAAGTATCAGGATGAGGGACCGGGAAATCCGTATGGTCGTCTGCAGAATGGAGCGTTATATCTTCCCGCGTCGTAAAAATCGTAAAATCGGGGGCGACGCGGGTCGAACGAGACGGAACGAAAACAGGTCGAGAATAAGGCGTGATCTCTTGACCGTCATCGTCGATCCCCGTGTACTCGTCCTCGGGCACACGGCACTTGGACACGACACGTTCGCCTTTGGAGCCCAACAGGGACCGATTCCAAGTCGTATACGTGTACTTGGGCGGAATCGAAGAATGCACAAGGCCAATAGCCTGTTCGACTTCCTCCACCGACAGTTCAGACAACGCACTTCCCCACTCGTCTTCCTCGCTATCGAGCTCGGCCATGAGCTGATGAGCCTGTCCGACCACTTCATCGACCCCGCGTCGACACGCTCCAGCCAACGGAGTCCAGAGTTTCCACATGCCCATGGTACGAAGTGGGAATTCGTCGTCTACGCAGTCGTCTGGGTCGTTGCCGGTATCGGAATGAGGTGGGGAAGGGAGAGATGGTCGGTGCTGTCTGTGTCGAGTGGGAGAAGCGACGCTCCGAGCGTCTGGATCTGACGAACGACAGTCCGAGTCCCATTCCGAGTATCCGTCCGACTCTTGGTCGCTAGCTGGAGGAGTCCGAATCGAATCGCTCGCACACGTACGAACAGAATCGTTTGCCGACAGTCGCCCAACCCCACCAACCAAAGGCCTCTTCGCGATCCTCACACTCGCAGGACTAGACCCCGCCGAAGAACTCGAATGCAACACGTCCGAATCGCGCTCATAGTCCGGTCGAGTATCCAACAACGGATCGTCCTCGTACACCAACCGCGGAACTCGACTAAACGCGTGCGGGTTGGGATTACCCAGGAATAACCTCTGTCGAGGCGGGACGAGCACGACTTGAAGTTCCGGTCCACTCTCGACCTGTTCTTCCTCTTCCATATCCTCCACTTGCTCAACTACTGCTACCCCTCCTCCTCCAAACTCGACCTCTACCTCGACCTCCAACTGACGACCGGGCTCAACGTTCTCCTTGTCACAAGCCGCCACCTCGGACGCACCAACCGACGCGGGAAACGCATTCGCAATCAAGTTGGTAATTCCCGCCAGGGCAGCCTTGATGCGAACTTTTTCCTCCTTGCGCTTTGCACGCGCTTCTCTCCTCGCGGCCTTGTCCTTTTTCCGCTGGAGTTTGGCCTCGCGCGCTTGCCGCCTCGCTTCCCGATTCAAATGTCGTCGTTTGCGCTCGCGTTCGTCTTCGTTGTCTGTCTTGGGGGCAGGCCGTTTCTTGGACTTGACAGTCTCCTCGTCCGAGTCGGAGCTGTCCCCGATCGACACGGCTCCAGCACCCACGACGAAGCGCTTGGGCCAATCAACGCCGAAAATCGCATAATGTCGATCGCACCTATATGAATGACGTAAATCACAACGTTTGGAATGAACTGAATATATGCACGCACCGAAAGCATTTAATCCTTAGCTTGAGACCTGGCGGATCGTCCTTGTTGGGTTTAGGCAAAACTGCGAGGCAGACCTGGCAATCTTTTCCCTTGCGTGCGACTTTCTTTTCCTGGCGGGGTTGACCAGTGGGCGTCGCTGTCCGGCGGGGAATAGTTGGTTTTAGGAATGCGCGGCGGGTGACTCGGGCGGTGGGCTGTTGTGGTTGAGGTGCGGGTGCGGTTGTAGTTGCGGGTGCGGCGGGAGCAGAGGCGCGAGAACGAAGAGAACGTGCAGCGCCCTCATCTGATAGCGGCGGGGTTGGGAATTGGCCCTGAGGAGTAGTCGCAGGCTTATCCTTTTCCTTGGCCGGGTTCAACCTCGATGACGCACGTCGAGATGCAGGTTCGGGCGGGACAGAGGGAGAAGGTGTGGATACGGCGCTCTCCGTGGGAGTGCTCAATACACTCGCGCGAGTTCGTTTGGCTGGGGCAGAAATTGGCCCTGGATCCTTTTGCGGCGGTATGCTCAAGGACAATGGCGCACTGCCGGTATCCGAATTCCGTGCACGAAGCTTCAGCCTAGACAGTTGGTTTTCTGGTTCGGTATTGAGCATGTCGGCCAGGGTCAGTCGGCTGGTCGGGCGAGGGGAAAGCGGCGGCGAACTAGGGTTGAGTGAAATCTTGACGCGGGGCGGCGAGTCCATGTCCGAGTCGTCAGAGATATCCATGGGCGCATCGGTCTCTTCAGCTCCCAACGGCCCGGCGTCTGTTTCCCGCCCATCGTCGAGCTCAATATCAGTAGTGGGCTCGGGTTCAGCCTCGCTGTCACTGATATCAATGATTTCGGCATCCGTATCGGCACATGACGTCGTTTCGTGCTCTCCCTCGGTGGGATCCTCATTGCCAGATGGAACGGCGACCAAGGGCACAATGGTGCGGCGTGGGGGCAATGGCGTGCTCGCAGCGCCCGTGAGAGTGGGGTCCTTGGCGGGAGAAGATCCGTTAGGAACATCGATCGGCGGTTGGCCCGGGTTGTCGTTGGTTTGAGCGGCAGTCTGCTGTCGCTGCTGCTGCTTGAGATATTCCTTTTCCCGCTCGGAATCACTAGTTTCGGGGTAAGTGCCCGGCGGGGCGTATCCCCCACGGCTGGCGTCTTCGCACGTCTGGCACAGACAGTGTTTGTTCTGTTTGCCGACTGAAGCGAGGGTGTGAACAATTTGGTCCAAGCGCTAAACAAACAATACGCACAATAATCGGGGCCATACGAAGCAGTAATCTCTTCGCCGACGACGATGGGTCGCAAGACTCGGAATGTAATGTATTTGCCGTCGCGAAAGAGCTCGGCATTGGGGTTGCAGTCGTGCTAGCAAATGGAATTAGCCGATGCTTATGGAACAGGAGGCAACTCACGTTGACAAAGCGGGCTGGGCCCAGAAAGAGCTGATTGCATCCCTTCTGATGGCTGTAAATGACACTAAAGTCGCGTGATGCCGAGCCGCTGCTCCGCCTGAGCTCGTCGTCTTCCTTGTTGGTGAGGTCGGCAATGCTCCCCTTGAGCTCATGGATCTTCTGGCCCTTGAACTCGGAGCTGATGACCGTGCCAGAGACAGCGCCGAGGGGAGCGGTTGCCAGCACACAGAGCTCCGACTTGCCCGTCTTCCACGTATACCTTGAAGTCGACGCAATCTCGATCTGGCCGGTCGGGAGATAGAGCTCGAAATAGCGCGAGGCATGGGTCGCAAAGCAGTTGATCTGGCGCTGGGTCTTTTTGCGCAAATATTCTCGCACGGGGGCGAGCTCGAGAAGCGCATCGACCGCTGGCTCGACGAGTTTGTAAGCAGGGAGCTTGCCCTTGCCGGCCTGGGGGACCACCAACTTGCGCACGATGCGCAGAACATCCCGCGAGTCACACTTGGGCAGCGGCCGTGTCGGTTCCATCTTGTGCACTCCCAGCGGTCGGTCAGACGCAAGTGTGTCAATCAGGATATGGCTAGGGGCAGTCAGCATCGTATGGCTACATGATATCTTCACCCACCTCAAAAAGTCGTCATCCCGAGCCAGATCCTGCGCCTGCATCGTCGCAACCGTCCGCTGCCATGTAATCTTTTTCGGCGCCATCCCGTCCCACAAATAAAAACAGAAAATAAAAGAAAATGTACAGTGCCAGCCCCAGACGAGGCGGCCAGAGAGGCGATGTGGTCGTTCAAACTTGGTGGTCGGACCCGAGATGGCTTCCTATGTTTGTCCCCCGGTCCACATTAGGATCTTCCATGTGGCAATTCGTTTGAAAACCGAGCGAATGGCATCCCTGGCCAATGCCATTCATTCGCGTT
>WSTI01011584.1:7861-21264 GCA_019616915.1 Ceratobasidium sp. 423
TAACGTGAAAACGCCGAGGCTCGGTATTGCCTAAAGTTCCCAGATGGCCGTAACCTGTGTGCCACCCATAAGTGAACAAAGTCAGATTTTCGAGAAATTATGCAATTCGGAAGTGTCCCCGTAGAATGAATGGGTTACTGAGCTAGGGCCGCGATGCAGCGCATGTACAGGCACGGTTGACCAGGCGAGGATATGAGCAAGGCACAGTTGCGCTCTGCGCCGGCTACGGCAGGGTATCTTGTTTAGAAAGCGCCGAATGGCCAGGGTGCAGCGGTGATACCTTTTCGGTGCTATTCATGTCCAACGCATTCAGTAAATTATGAATCGCATTACCGTACGGAAAGGTGGCCCCGAATGAGCGCGGGTGACAAAGTTGGCGACGTGTTTGATTATAGAATTTGTCTGTGCAGGTGACTCGGGTGGCTGCCGACCCGGTCTGGGGAACCGGCAGCAGAGCAACGGCTGATTTCACGATGGGCGACGCGCACCCGATCTGCCCCCCGCGGAGATTCTTCTACTGTGCCGCCCATAGGACTTGGCAATTTGTGCTACATCCATGTGCTGCGGGGCGCCGAGGGGTGGAGCATATAAATGGCGCATGTGTTCTGGTTATGAGGCCAAAGCTCTCGTCCTGTGTGCTTCTGCTAAATTTAATCGAATTTGCTGCACCCTCGATCTATCATCTCTATTGGCTTCTCTGTCAATATTCTTCATTTCCAACATTCACCATCGGCGTAGAAGCGTTTGACCCCCGCTCGGCATTCCGCTCCTTCGACAAGACCGGGAATTCTGGGGTGTATATAAGACAGAAGGCTTTGTTCGAGCGTCACAGCCCCCTGCTGCGTGTATCTTGACATTGGCCTTGAGGCAACCACATTCGTGTATTTCAGTCGATCAAACGAATCCCTGAACTCCACCCTCTTTGCCACCGCTATTACTTCGTCGCGACGAGTTCGCATCGCGTCTGGTTGAACGAGAACGGGAGCAGGACCGAAACAAGCGCTTCTGAGACCGAGCCAAGTGTGCTGTTGGTACGAACATCGCCAGGGGTTTACCACATTCACTTCGGGAGCTCCTACCGCGCCAGTCAGCCTCTTAAACCGCTCCGCCACCTCATCCCCCCCAGATCTAGCAGCCCTCCTGCCGTACGGGAGCGTTGGCAGCTGCTTGCTATTGCCATTAGATCTCTTTATCTCAGTGCCAACGCCAGGGTGAGTTGCTGCCCCCACGATGATGTCAACATCCAGAAACAGACTTGTGGGCTTATTGCTTCGGTGGTTTTCAGATGGCCTCTTCCAACGTTCAACCGTTGAGTGCTGTACACTCCCCATCGAGTCTTGCACCCCCAACACGGCCTACACGACCCCGGTTGGCTCGCGGCATATCATCTCGGAAACTAGCACCCCCTCCCGTACCACCATCGCTCCGAGATCACCCGCTGCTAGATGTAGTAGCACACGCGAATAGCTCTTCCTCGTCAGGATTCGGCGCGTCCAGCTCGTCCGGAGCTTCATCAATAACATCTCCTGGCAGCATTGCGAGCTCGCGTCGTTCAAGCATATCCGCATCATCGCCAGTTGGTCGACCAACCGATAAACTCTATCCGTTACCCCTACCGAGCCCCACCAATCTCTGGTCACTACCTGCACATCCCAGTCCCCCTATTGGTGGCCCTTGGAACGCATGCGATGTCGAACGCATAAAGGATACGATGGTCCTGTTCGACACTGTTCCTGCCGGGTCAAGTGTTAGTGTGGCAACCCCTAATGGCTACCCCTGGCATGCGGCACCAGGTTCAGCAACTTGTACGACCGGATACGCCCGCGAGTTTGTGTCCAAGCAACCCAACCTCCATCTCCCTCGACGACAGGCACTTACCCCTCAATCACACCCCCACGAGAGCGTTAGGAGCCCGGGACCGATCAGCTCGCAACGGCACAATGTCGGGACGCTACACACTCATTCTCCTCAACCATCGCCACCTGTGACACCGGCTGCGGCTTGATAACGTCGGCGGGGAACCAAAAAGGTTGGCACCCCAATTCATTATTGGTTCCGGTCTCGGTTTAATTTTCTTTTGGGATCCTTGTCGGTTACTTGTCTTCCTGTCGGGTCAACTCTGTCCAAAGGTGGTAATTGCACCACTGGCCACATTCCATCTATGGCTCTTCCATGTCATTTATCTCGCATCAGCATGTCTTGGTTTTCCCCTGGTCTCACGCGTACATTCTTCGCTCATTTTCCCGTTTTCCTATCTCTTTTGACGAACAACTTTATGTATCCGATTATGACCCATTGTCAGAGTATCCAAGAGTGTAGTGTGTAACAACATAGAATTCGTAGTTCATAGTAATTCAGCCCATGTTACAGTGGAGTGAAAAAAGGGACTGAGATTACTAAAGATACCGGCTCCACTACCATTACATAAAGTACTACAGACGGCCCCACCCAACCTTATTTCTTTTTCCGTACGTCCAGCACAATGAGATCTCCCTCGCCGAGATTGTAGCTCGCTAGTGTCTGGTTATTGGTCAGGGGCTTGCCATTGTAGCTGAAGCGCATCCAACTCGCGCCAAGAGAGCTTCCGACAATGTGCTGCACCCGATCACGCAAGGTGGATATGAGGAGCGTAAGGGGCAAGTCAGGTACCGCTACTACTTGTCCATTCATCTTCCACTCAGGATTTTCAGGGTGGTTCGGGAGTTGAACATTAATCGATACCGGCTCGTTCTAATTCAAGCGGCGAAAGAAACAGCTTAGTCAAGAAGCGTTTGTTCAGTTCATTTCACTCACGTTGTGCAAGTTTTGCCAGTCTTGTTCGGTATAGTACCGTCCTTCCGGCAACTTTTCCACTCGAGGCCGTTTAGGCGCGGCTTGTTGCATGCCATCGCCCCCATTCATCTCGTCTGCGCTGCGTACTACCCCTGCAACGGGCGAAGGAGCCCCAGGCATGCCCATTGCGGCCAGCCGGCTTGGATGGATACCCGGCGGAGACATGGCAAACGTGGGCATTGCTGGCAAAGATGGATGCGGGGGAGGCAGTGGCTGGGGTGCTGCAAAAACGGTTGCCCCCGCCGAATAGACGCCCGCCGGGTCCATTGAGGGAGGTGGGAGTGTCGTTGGATTAGCGGGCAATGATGGATTGATGGGTAGAGTGCTGCCTCCGGAAGGACCGGCTGTGGGCCCGATTGCATGCCCAGTAGCACTGTATTCAACCATGTCGGTATTGTACGTGTTAAGCAATATCGAGGTACTTACGCTCCAATACCAAGTTTCGCCTTGTGGATAGCCGCGATCTGTTCCTCCAGATTTGCGTTGGATTGGAATTTATCGAGTGTACCGGCTTTGGACGCTGTGTGACCATCCCAAACAACCTTTTCTCGTTCGCGTCGGCGTGCCTGCTCCTCTGCGGCTTCCTTCTTGCGCGCCTCTTCCTCGGCCTCGGCTCCGAAAATATCCGTACGTGTGCGTGCCAAATCGCGAAGTGAGGTAACAACATTCGCACCTGTGAACGCCTGCTCAGTAAGGTAGAATCGCCGATCTGGCAAGCATACTCACCTCCTTGAAGTTCGTTGGCTTGTGCACGGCGCATTTCGAGGGCGTCGCGTTGGGTCTTCCATTTGGGATCCAAAAGCTCGATACGCATGTGTTCTGCAAGTTCAGCCTCGGGAACTTGCTGACCGCAAATACTACATGTTGTCATGGATTGCTTCGCCGCTGCCTTGGCCGCAAGTGCTACAATCGAATATGAGAATGGTATATCTAATACGATTACTGGGCACTTACCCTTTGGTACATAATCCTTGCGAATCTTCATCGGTGCATTCGTGCCATTTTGCATCTCACGCGCGCGAGCCTCTTCCCTTTCCCTCTCCTCTGCCTCCTTCCGTTTCCTCTCGCGCATCTCTTCGTCGTCGGCATTCGGGCCAGTTGCTGACAAACTGTTGGCCCCAGAGGCCTCTGGATCGGGTTCTTCTTCGAGCCGCGCATTTGCCGCACGATACGCTTCTACGTCTGGTGCAGTGGCCTCCATGATTTGGGCGGCCATGCGTTTTTGGGCGAGGGTCATGTTCTCCACCTCGGCAATACTCATTGGGGGTGGAAGATCAGAGGTCGCGTCGGCTGCCGTGAACTCGATGGTTTGGACAATATGATAGTCGTGCCAATCAATTTCGGCGAACGCGACTGGCACAAGCTACTGTCAATGGGGTTGCCAAACTATATCAGAAACTAGACTCACTGCGCTCGGCCTCCTGATCATCCTCCTTCTTCTTTTCCCTTTCCCTGCGCCATCTTTCGTATGCTGCTCGTTCACGTGCCTCGGCAAGCATATCCCATTTCCCCTCCGGCGTGGCGTGGAGCGCAATCTTGGCGAGTAGCCCCTTGGGAGGGCGAAGAACGCGGGTATATTGCTCGACGAGGTTATTGAAGTAACTAAAGAGCGAATGGTTGGGTCGTAGGAAGTCGAATTGGAAGTTGCGGGCTTCGCGTGCCATGAGCGCATTGAGGAATGGCCGACCACGACGAGCAGTATGCAATGCCGTGAGCTTGATTATGTCCCTGGGAGAAGGTGAGCATATACCGTGCATATAGATAATAAGTGTGCTCACAAATCGACAGCGCTGACCTGCGGCGCATCAAAAACAAACTCGTGTAGAGGGGGCTCTTTCGGTGGGGCTTGAATCTGGACCACGGTCTCCTGGGGAGCGTCCTTCTTCACAGGAGCGGCCTCTGGTTCGTCTTCACCCTCTTCAACCTTTTGGATTCGGTGCCTGTAGTAAGCATGATATGGGTCGGCCGAGTTGAGGAACGAGAACTTGGGCTCATTACGCTGCGACTCGCGGATTTTCTCCTCAAACTGCGCTGGGTTTGCAGAGCGGGCAACAAAGGTAGCGGTGCGGTCAATGATAGCTATAGTTGTCACATAAATTAATAATCGAACGAATTTTGAAGTAATTAACGGACTTACTTCGAATGTCGGGAGGGGGATAAATCATGCCCGTGGCGAACCTGGCAGCACCTGTCTTGGGTAAAGAGTCGCTTCCCTGTAATGAATTTTGTTGGTTCGCCGAGGCCACTGCATCCTCGATCATCGCGTTGACCTGGCTGTCCATCATAGCGTTCATCGGGTTCGCGACCACTACCGACATGGTGGTGAGCAAAGGCAAGTTGTGACCGTCACATCACGTGGACACGATTACATAAGGAGCTTCTTGTAAACTTTTTAGCTTTAGTCTCCCACCACTGCAGGTACGCATAATTTCTAGTTTAAGACTGTCTTGGGATGAAACGCACTGGGCTCTGAACCGCGATGGAAATGCACTACTGCCTACGGGTAGGCCGCCTAGAAAACGGTTAACTGAAACTTCAACTCTATCCGCAATTTCTCAATTGGTCAGATTTCGTACTAATACGTTTCCCGGCCAGCATGGCCTCAGCAGCGTCGGCCAACGATGCCGACATACAGGCATTCTGCGATCTCACCAACGAAATGACCCGGAGTGTCGCCTCTGCACGACAGCTCGTCCAGTCTCTTCTGGCCAAGTGAGTTTCATCTCGGCCGACGTTATGCACCCGCACCAATTGAGATTCAAAGGTAGACAGGACTCGGAATTGGATACTCGCACCGGCATCTCGCTCTTGTCGCTCAAGAACCATGTGATGCTTTCATATATCCATTCACTTGCGTTGCTTTCGTCGCATCGTGTACTGGGACATTCCCTACTCGACCGCGCTCCTCCCTCAGAGCCTTTTGGCTCGCTGGATCGCCCAGCGCGAGGGGCCGATGCAGGTGATTTGGTCGATACCATGGTCGAAGATCGCATTATACTTGAGAAAACCAAGACGTTGGAAGCGCGCATGAAATACCAAATTGACAAACTTGTGCGGTTGGCGCAAGACAGTCCACAGGACGAAGGGGACGTTATTGATGGTAAGCTGAACCCGATCACTATTCTTGGACATTTCACTAACGAACTCCCCTAGACCCCCTCGCATTCAAGCCTAACCTCTCGAACCTCGCTGCTCCCTCTACACAGCGAGGACGGATTACCACCGAGTCCGCTAATGCGGAAGGTGGAGCAGCGTCAGACGTCGAAGCTGGTTCTGAAGACGAAGGTGGAGACGGAATCTACCGCCCACCCAAGCTCGCACCAGTCCCATATATCGAAAGTCGATCCAAGAAATCAAAAGAACGAACCTATAAGGCCCAATCCCTCTCGTCGCTCCTTACTCTCGACCCTTCGCGCCCGCACTCCGAGTCGGCATCTGGTCTTGGGTCAGGCTCGGCCTCACTTTCCTCCACCCGTGCGCGTGAATTAAAGCGCATGACCGAGTTTGAAGAAGAGAATATGACTCGGTTGGTTATGAACAAAAAGGAGGGAAAGAGGCGGAAGAGGGACGAGGAAGACATGGCACTCGGCGGGGCTGGAGCACGCAGAGGCGGAGGAGCCGCGCTACGCGACGAGTTCAGGGATGTTCTGGGTGCTATTGATAGGAAGCGCAGCGCTTCTGGTGGTGACGGGTACGAGGAATTGAGGCAGAAGGGCAAGAAGGCGAACGCATTCGAAAGAAGTAGAGTAAGAAAGGCGGATCAAGTGGGTGAGATTCGCGAGGGACCGCGTGTGAGGAAGAAGAGCAGATTTGAGGCTGCGATCAAGGCCAATAAACAGACGGCCAAGCGGCGCAAATGACTTTACCCAGCATAGTTCCTGTGTTCATATTATCTTTATGTTGTTTCAAATTGCACGCATTACAATCGCCAAACTAAAGCAAAGACAGTGTAGTCCGTAAGCCAATCTAAAGTCCAAACCATGTCCACAAGTGCGTACACATCGGCTGAGTAGCACAAACCATTACAAAAAGCAACCAATTAGTTGAGTCCAATAGACTGAGGGAAGCGGAAAACGTTATTGGGATCAACAGCACGCTTAATCGAGGAAAGACGAGAATAGTGAGAGCCGTAATACTGAGTCTTCCATTGCGAGTCGGTCAAAGTGGGGTCAACATAGTTAACATCTAGCAAAAGTAGTGTCAGATAGTGGACTCGTGGGATACTAAAATATACATACAAGCAGCCTGAGGGTTAGGTTCCAAGGCATTGAGCATGCCGTTGACGAATGAGATTCCGTCAGAGGGGAAAGGAGGCTGCAGGTTCTTAGAGTTGGCGTAGAGTTGGAATGATAAGATCGCATCGCGGTGTGCGAACGACGTGGCGTCAGCGCCTTGGGTCGTAATCTCGCCGCCATAAACTACATAGCATCCAACTCATAAGTACGTTCACGTTTCGGGGAGGAGTAAAGCACCTACGGTCAATTTCAACAAACCAATCGGTATCACTGTTCGCGCCCTGATTGTATAGATAATTCAGGAAGCTAGTCCATCGTGAGCTTGTCACAGCCTGCTTGGTGAATAAAGACTTGGCGAAGAAGGTATCTTTTGGCTCGGGACTGGTGACCGAAAGGGGTCCATCGGTGGCGACCAGCGAGTCGTACCAATTGTACGTTTTGGCGGTGATTTTTCCAGGACTAAGCTTGCTTGCCCAGGTGGAGGTGACTGAGTCGAAAGAAGATTTAGATCCGTAGTAGTCACCAGTGAACTATCTCCAGAATTAGTACAAATAAGACGCATATACCCTAGACTAGAAGTTTACCTGCAAGTACAACCCACCATCGCCGTCAGGGCCAACGACACCGATCATAGCCATCTCTTTGGGGGCCGACATTGCCAGAGACTGCCATACTCCCAACAAGGTTGCAATCTTGGATGCGCTCAGGGTTGAGCTAAAGTCGATTGAGTACCCAATGACTGTTGGGGGAGCAGCCAGTGTTGCAAAAGTCCACTGAGTGACGATACCATAGGAGGCGCCGGCTCCGCGCAATGCCCAGAAAAGGTCCGCGTTCTGACTGGTCGAAGCGGTGGTGAGTGTGCCATTAGCAAGGACCACTTCGGCCGCTGTGATACGGTCGTGCAGTAGTCCAGCGACTCGAGAATATGGTCCATACCCGCCGAACGCTGCATGACCCTGCGATTCGGATTAGTATCTAGAGGATCCGTGGTACGCTATATACAAATAGAACTCACCCCGCTCCCAACCTAGTAGCAATTAGATTTTATTTTAGTAAAAGTATCCATAATGGGGAGGACCGGACTCACGTATGGGCATGTTCCATGGGGTAACGCTCGTTGACCGTTATCCCAGAGCTTTTGAGCTACCTCACCTAGTCTATGTCCTGTCTGGATCTTTGCTACACCAGAATCATCGATAGAGAAAGATTTCATTTTTGAAAGGTCAACGACCAGTGCACCATCTTGTCCCCCAACCTGGTAAAGATCGCGTAAATGATTGCAATTTGAATAGAAATAAGCGCACTTACACCATAAGCAGCATACGAATGACCGCCTGACCGACCAACGGCCGCCACGCCGACTGAAGCTGCACATTTGACATATTTTTGTACATCCTGTGGGGAGCTCCTATGGCGTCATAGGTTTCATGAGTAATAGTACGTGCATGGGAGAGTTGCGCAACTAACGGAAATACAATCGCGACAGGTTTGAAACTTAACCGCTGGTTGAATGCCGCGCGTGTTGAACCATAGTTGGAGCTCGAAGGGGTTACAACAGCGCCGCTTGGGCTCCCGTTCAAAAGGCAATCGGTAAACGCATCTCTGCGTTCAACATCGATTGTCGCACCGTAGGCAAACGTGGCGGCACTCGCAAGGACAATCGTAGCAACCCGAGCCAACATCACGCACTGGAGTGAATAGAGAGAAGGTAAAAGGATGACGGCTCACGATGGGTTCACATGGCGTTTTATATGTAGTGTCTATTTCTGTTTGCCCCGGTTCGGGCTACCGAAGATTCAGCCGAGGAAAATCCAAAATGAGTTCTGGTTTGATGGCGGGCTTCACGGAGGAAGTGATGGGTACTGCCACTATGTCACTAGAGGCGCGAGGGATGGTTCATGGATTGGAATCCACGTACCGAACCCCGGCATATGAGCCAATTATACACATCAGACCCTCCTTGAAATACGTGGGAGTTACTATATGCGCACTTCTTCGTGCCGCTTTGCGATCTAGGGTGGTCGTTTTACATGGATTAGCCAGTCCATGACCGAACACTCTTGGGCTTTTGGGTGCATGGACTACATAGATGTAGACCACGGAACCCATTGGTAAGATTGAGTTGATGCTTGAGAGCACAAGGTTCTAGGAACATCACTTTATTGAGCAAATACTATCCAAAACTATCACTGCAGACCGATGGACTGAGGGAAACGAAATACGTTATTAGGATCCACTGCCTTCTTAATTGCGGCCAAGCGAGGGTAGTGAGAACCGTAATACTGTAACTTCCATTGGGCTGGAGTCAGCGTAGGGTCCACATAATTTGAATCTAGGGGTAAACAAAGTTAATTTGGGACGATATTGGCTGAAAAATAATGCATACATGCTGCTTGAGGATTCGGATCGATCGAATTAAGTATACCGTCCACAAATGGTATACCCTCCGCGGGATACGGGTTATCGACGGATAGCAACCCACCGTACATTTGGAAGGATAGGAGGGCATCACGTTGAGCAAAAGAAGTAGCATCAGCTGCTTGTTTAGCGACACCACCGCCCCAGCCTGCATACAATCAAATCAGGCTGAGTGCCAAGGATAGCAAGTTCAATGTCACGCACGATCGATCTCGATATACCAATCAACGGGAGCGGTGGCCCCTTCGTTACCAATATAGGCAAATAAGCTGTCCCATTGGGCAGCAGTGAGCGCCGACTTGGTGAACAAGGATTTAGTAAAGAAGTTTTGTTGTGCTTCCGTCCCATTCGTGGTAAGGGGGCCACTAATTGCGACAAGCCCGCCGTATCAGTTATTAGCCTGGGAGGTTAGTACTCCAGGACTCAAAACGGCCGTCCAGTTGGAGCTGAGGGCATTGAACTCAGTCCGAGTCCCATAGTATGTACCACGGAACTGTCAAAAAATGGATGAGTCAATGGATGGGCCTCGGACAAAAGGAATGTAAGAAAAACTCGCCTCCAAATAAAAGTTGTCCCCAAACCCTTCAATCGCGTGGCCGATTGTACAGATTACGGAAAGATGGTCTGGGGCAGAGAGTGCGATGTCTTGCCATTTTACGAGTTGATCCCTGACTTGGGGAGCTTTCATCACATCATAACTGATCTTGTACGAGATAACACTTGGAGGTGCTGGCAAAGTTGCGAAGGTCCACTGAGTGACGATGCCATACGAGGCGCCTGCCCCACGTAGAGCCCAGAACAAGTCCGGGTTTTTCTTGGCTGAGACAGTTGCAAGTGTACCATCAGCAAGTACAACCTCAGCAGCTGTAATGTGGTCATGAAGCAACCCTGCGACTCGAGAAAAGGGTCCGAACCCGCCAAACGCAGCATGTCCCTTCATGTGGATATATTTCAGTATACCATAGGTTAACAAAATCGTGTGCTTACACCCGATCCAACCTTGAAGAATGTAGAATCGGTTAAGTTGGCTTGAAAATAACGTGAGTAGTATTGGACGTACGTATGGACATGTCCCATGTGGTAGAGCTCGTTGGCCATTATCCCAAAGAGCTTGGGCAATATCACCCAACCGATTTCCCGTCTGAACCTTGACGTTCTCTTGGCCATCGAATGAAATCGATTTCAACTTCGACAAGTCGATAACAAGGGATCCGTCTTGGCCTCCAACCTGTTATATGCGTCGGTAAGACTGAATTATTGTATATAGCTCCCTTGAAAGTACTGATTTACCCCGTACGATGCATACGAATGACCACCTGAACGACCGACTACCGCAACGCCATAGATTGCGGCACACCTGACATATTTCTGTACGTCTTGGGGCTTGCTCCTGTTGAATTAGGGTGTGTTAGGCTGCTGCAAATCTACACAAGCAAAACGTACGGGAAAACAATTGCGGCTGGATGATACGAGATCCTCTTGTTGGTGGTGGCATTCCTAGAAGCGTCGTAACTAGGACTTGATGGTGTGAGGACTGCGTCACTAGGTCCATCCTTCTCTAAGCAAGAAGTGAAAGCACTGCGCCTCTCGGCGGCCGAGGCGGTGTCAGAGGCAAGCGCGACAGCCGCAAATAATAAGCCGAGTGTTCTCTGCATAAGAGCAAGTGGTAAATGAAACCCTCCTGCAGGTATGGGCCCATCGTACCATGTTTATAACCGGCGGAACCTACACATACATGGTACTGGGTCGGACATTGCGGGCATGAATATAAGACCTGCTTCATGGATCAATTACTTCGCTGGTAATACCTCGGAGAACAACATGGACCAAGGTATAATAATGATCCCGTACCTTATCCCACTGCTGATACGGTAATAGAAACCCACATGATTGTCGAATCATTAACTTTATAGCGCGTTAAAACCTTCTATCAATTATTCAGACCCACGAAGATATATGATTCGTGATTTCTCTACGTCATCTCACTCTTCGCGCCGCCGAGTGCAGATCCTCGACCATCAAAAGTGTCTCGCAAAATATAACGGCGAGCCTCCATGCGGGGTAAACGCATCATGTCGCCCAATTTTAGTCTGTTTTACTTGAGGTATATCGCTCATGGCCACCGCAATTTGAAGTCAAAGCCAAAGTCGCCTGACTATCGTAGCTTTCCACCTAACTTTGACCGGGTCCGGAAGTTTTGTTGAACAGCACGGGTCAGCTCAACCCGAGTGGCAGTAAGATCGGGACGGTGGTAGCCCGGATCATCTAGTAATATAAACGGAGGTCTGTTCGTCTATTTTATTGGTAGTTTACAGCGCTACATGCCAACCACAAACAGAAATGCGCCGGATTTCTGCCGGCGGACGAAAATCCTCATCGCAGACCCTTGTGCTGCTCACATTTAAGGTTGAATAAATTTCAATACCCTAATGCCAATTACTCTGAAAAATTCTCCGGCGGCGAGTCACACGGTGAGGCGGGCCAGAAATAGGAGAGACCAGTGCTAAACTTAGACCGTTGGGAAGACGACAGCGCACACTGTAGTAAAGGAACTGCTCTTTCTGGAAATTTTGAACTAACTTTAGTGGTGCGGCCCCCTTCGTGCGCCCAAGGCGAGCCCGCATCCAGGATGGGGCATTCTTCATCCCGCAGGGGTCTAACCTCTTCCAGGTGATCATCTCCTCTCGCGATTAGTTTTGCAAACCACACGAGGCGAATAGTTGAAAGTTGGTTGGGGTCGCGACGCTTGCATCCGCCATCTTGATAACCCCGGTTGAACGAGCAGAGAAAACGGGGCTTTCCTGTTCCCGTAAACCAAGCCTCTCGAGCGGTCCCGGCAGAACATTGCCCGCGCGGTGGAGTGTTTCATCGCCGGATTTGGATAACCGAGTGGGTCTGTTTGGCCATACAGAGCCTGCTCGTGTATGCATACATGCCTCATGTTTAATACCATTGTTCAAGTATATTCTTGGTAGATACATCCCTTCCGGAAGTAAAACGTCGAGTGAGATAAAGTGCTGTGTATTATGTTGCTGCAGATCAAAGGAGGGAATCCGAGGGATGGGGACGATCAGGGTTTAGCCATGTGGCTGTGGGGGAACAATCGGGTTTCGTCAATAAATGCTCAGACCCGAAATAGATATACTGAATGGTCGGGGACCTTTGTTCAGGGCGGCCTGTATAAAAATGGCTGGTCGGTGCGAAGACTCTCCAATCGACTACCACCCTCCCTCCGACCTTCTCTTCCCCCCTTTTTTTCACGACCGCGAGCGGCGTATCTTTCTTTCACTGCGAGCAGTGCAATCTAGCCCACCACTAATATTTTCGGATCTTTTCGATTTTTACGTCCAATATGCGTTCTTCGGCTACCTTTGCTCTCCTCGGTTTTGTTGCCAGCGCTGCCGCGCAGACTGTCCACACCGTCATCGTTGGGGGTCCTGGTCAATTGGCATACACACCATCCTGCCTCTGGCCCGCTGTCGGGGACACTGTGAACTTTGAATTGTATGTAGCTGGTGCCTTTTTTCAGGGTGCTGGACGCTAAGTGCCTTTGAATACAGCCGTGAGAAGAACCACACTGCGACACAGTCCTCGTTCGCCGAGCCTTGCAAGAAGCTCACAGATGCCGCAGGTGTTCAGAATGCCTTCGATAGTGGATAGTAAGTGTCTTTTTCCGCCAGCATCGTTCGCCGATCCTGACCGCATCTCTTAGCCACCCCGTCGCCGCGGGTACCACCTCGGGCTTCCCTGTAATGTCGTTCAATGTCACCGACGACAAGCCCAAATGGTTCTACTGCGCCCAGGGCAACCATTGCTCAGCTGGAATGGTCTTTGCTGTATGCCCATTGTTTCAGTCCTTTGTCATCTCATACTCAATTTTCCTTAGATCAATCCCCCTCGTGAGGGCAACACGTTTGA
>WSTI01011585.1:0-21166 GCA_019616915.1 Ceratobasidium sp. 423
CGGTCGCTGAATGAATCGGATACTCGGTCTTTTTGCATTTTATATTTTGTGTCTTGGGGTGTGGGTTGGTCCGTCTACGAACATGCATCGGACATTCCTAAAAGCAAGTTGGGCAAAGTAATTACCGTAAAGACTGTTTCACGAGGGCCGCGGGTGCGTTAATTGTGGTTCTCTGGACTTTTAAGCCCAAATCCTGTACAACGCGCACTATGCGCGTGTGTCCGCGTACGCGTATATAAGCGACTATATGCGTAACCAGGTGGCGAATTGGTACCTTTGTATCTGACCGTTTGTGGGCTCAGTATCGCTTCCAGCACCCGAGCTGCCCGGGATGTCTTTCCGCTCACCGTTGTGAGCCCCAAAATCGCCAATTTCACACTCACCTATCTCTCCTGCCCCTTTGAACTCTCATTCGAGAATGACTTGCATGCTTTGCCCCCCATCCACGTCTGCGACACGCCCCGGCCGACCGAACCGGTTCTGATACAGACGCGATAATGCCCACGTGCCAAAAAGCGGTGGTGTCCTCAAGTTCATATCCACCTTGGACAGAGCACTTCACTATTCATAAATTTCAACAAAACTATTACATGATGGCAATGACTAAAAGCGTATTCTTATTTGCTTCGGAAAACCCCTGTTATCGCATCCCAGACTCCTAGACTGGAACTCTTATCCTGCTGCTGAATAATCTTCAACTTCTCCCGTAGCTTCACGAGACTCTCCTCAATCAGATCGACCTCCGAGTCGGGCTTGGTGTTCGGCTTGGATTCAAGGTCCTTCTTTCGGTACTCGAGCATGCTAATAGCGGACTGAATGTGACCCGCAAAGTTCTTGCTCAACGAAATCACGTTGTACTGGTCGACGAGATTTCGAATGGTTTCTTGAGCGGTGGCCATATCGGCGGCAATAGCATCAAGCTCCTTCTGAGCGACAGCCTTGGCAGCAGTGAGAGACTCTTCCAGTGTTTGTGCCGCTTCCAACTTCTGCTTGGTATCCGGAGACATTTCCTTGTTGCGGAAAACCCACTTGTCGTTATAATGGCGGTGCGACTCGGCCGTGTGACTACAGTTGTTGCATACGCTTTTGAGTGGATTGGACCTATTTTGACGGCCGGAGAACGCTGCACAATCCCTGCCCAACGCCGCAACATCCAGTAGGAAGTCCAGGCCGCAAGTCTCGTGACAAACGCCGTGGCAACCCGGAAGAATGCAGAGTGTATTGTGACGTGCGGTAGTCTGGCGATCCCAGAAAGGAGCAGTCTGTTCCGCCTTCAACTGTTCCAACACCTCCTGGCTCTGTCAAAAAAACGGATTCAGTATCTGTTGGCTAGGCCACCATAAGCGCACCGACGTACCCTTTCGTTTGATTCCAAATCGGTCTGAATCCGCTCCCATTTCACTCGTTCGTCGTGCTGCCACGTAATAGCCATCAATGCCCATTCGATGTTCGATTCGATGTTGTTTGACATCTTATAAAGGTCGTTGATATCTTTGCTCGGCTGAACACGGCACTTGTTGAGCCATTCGAGCCATTCGTTCAGAGTCTCGATGGTATCGTCGTAGTGTTGTTCAAGGTCGCAGCGCCCCCTCCTCAGCACTGCCTCGCTAGTTTTTCCTTCCTCCACAAGCTTCTTATAGCTTTGGTAGAATGCGAGCGGGTTCTGGATTAGCCAATATTTAGCGTTCTGGAGCTCGGGCTGAAGACTGTCCCTTTGGAAGTTGAAGGTCATAAGATCGGTGTGGGTAAAGACGAAGCCGATATTTTCGATAATCGAATAGGGAAACATGGCCGTGATGACATTCAGGGTGTATGAAGTTGCCACTCCCAAGCGCTGAACGGTACCGTTGGCCATGATAATGACCGCGTCGAGCGTAATGACATGGTCCTGAATCGCCTTGTTGATTTTGGCCTTGTGTTCCGCATCCTTCTGAATTCCTCGTGTATCGGCCAAGCCTGGGGTATCGAGGATACGAATCACTGTGCCATCGTTGGCTTTTACGGTGTAAAGGGTTGCCTCGTTGGTTTGACTCCCGCCCTTGCTGCCACCGGCCTCCATTGAGGGGTTGTTCCGCTCTTCAAGTTCGTACGGCCCGTTTCCCATGAACAGATTGACGAGTAGCGACATGAACGCAGTCTTTCCTGCACCAGTCTCTCCAATGAGCAGGATGGTAATCTCTTTCTTCGCTGTGGCACGAAGCACGCTCCTTCAGAGCTTGGGATGAGCAATTTCAAGAGGATTTACGGTGTATTCACT
Source organism: Ceratobasidium sp. 423 (assembly GCA_019616915.1). NCBI lineage: Eukaryota > Fungi > Basidiomycota > Agaricomycetes > Cantharellales > Ceratobasidiaceae > Ceratobasidium > Ceratobasidium sp. 423. The sequence goes on from WSTI01011585.1 coordinate 2,258, forward strand.
AACTCTTTGGTACTAGTTTGCGGGGTTCCAGTGCTGGGGTTTGGAGCCGTCCCATTCGTACCACTGGTCATTGTGACAGATAACAGAGTATGAGAAGTGAAGGATGCGACGAGGTTGTCGAAAAGTAGATTCTGGAGAGCGCGCGAGTAGCGTCGACAGCTTGAGCAGCCTTGCAACGAGCATGCCAGGCTTTATATCAAGGTTCAGCAAGGGTAAGGGTGCTCTACGCACATTACCTTTGACTCCCGTTTCCCTCCAGAGGCAAACGACCAAGAGTATCATGTATTTCCCTGACCCGACCGCACCGTATTTCCGGCGAGACAGGCCAGAAAACAGCAAGCCAGACCCATGATATTCGGATCAGGAAATATTTGCTTGGTTTATTCCGCCCACCACGGTTGGCATCGCCTCGTGCACCAAGTCGCCGAAGCGATAGAGAAGTAGAGTCGGCTGCTCCGTACACCGCCGCGACCGCAGGGAACTACCACTGCGCTGGGCCCAGCCACGCTCCATGTTAATACCATGGACTTACTTCGACAAGTGGCTGTCCGACCTGTTGCATCAATCAACGGGATCAAATCGATATATGCCCGTAAGGTAGTATAACATGACTGGAAAACCGTTGATTGCGTCAATCGGATAGGGCTCCTATCATACGGCCATCCGGAGATCTTGAGAACGGCCAAGTCTAGCTCCACATGGCTAACTTTAATTCGAACAGGATGAGGTCTAAGCGTTAAGACACGCGCATACAGCGATCGGATGTGCAAAGTTTTGGGATTCAATAGTTGGATGGAATGGGTTCAGATTCCACCTATGAACGATTCGGGTTGGGTCGGGCCGGAGCCTTGCTTGATTAAACGAAATAGACATAAGCTCAATGTTCAGGAAACTGTTCACTGCTCTATCGATTACCTCTACTACCGATCTCGTTTAAGGATGTGAAAGGCTTGAATTGGGCAAACACTAAGTATCAACACGCCTAGACTTGGCTGACCCAGAAGTACAATCAAGATCTCGACCGGATATGCCCATGGAAGGAAATTCAAGCACACTTTACTGCACGCGCCTGTATCAGAGCACAAGGGCATGCTCTATGGGTTGTGGAACTTTATTGAGGTAGATGATATTGGAAAGGGCAGATCGTGAACCGTGGTCAACTCCGCGATGCACCATAAACCACAGGCCCGCGTACAGAACACGGGTACAAAATGATCGACATATCAGTGATCCCTTTGATCATTAAACTGTACATCTTCAGTCCACGCGCTGTTGCTGGATCACCCTGTCGCGGTCTCGGGTTCGCGATTCCGAGTCAGGGTCAAGGAGACCAAACAAGAGCCTCAGAAACACGCGACTTCTTCATGTCGCATAACCCGACCAACTCTGATGTATTCTTCCAGGGGAAGTTTGATTACTAATTTAATCTACCCAGGAACAGATGCCTGATATAGGTAGCAGCGCACCATCACGGGGCGGCACCGAGGCAATAGCCGGTTGATGCAGCATCTGGAACGATATACCCGTATGAGCATGAGTCATCAAACTCCCACGTCAAGAAATTATACGTTAGCCACCAATATGACAATTATAGGCGTAATAGATAGAAGTTGAGGGGTTGCTGACAACCACATGTTGATTTTCGGGGCTGGTTGGTCGGTTATCTCAGTCGATAAGATCCCTGCCAATAATACCAGCGGAGACGACACGGGGTAACGGGCAATCCGCTAGTTCGAGGGCAAAGCGGTGAGTAGAATACGCATCATCAGCCTTATTGTCAATTCTTTGAGGGTTGGAACTGAAAAAGTGCCTGGAGTTCATGGGTACGATGCATTCGAAGGGGAAGACTGAAGTTCCTCGGGGCAGATCGCTCTTTGACAATATTCCGCAACTGGAAGTTGAAGGAACCACCCCACGGTCACAGCCATTGATCAGTCGTACAACTCAAGACACAAGGGAATCATTGAGGGGAAGATCACGTTGAGCTCAGAGTCATGTGACGCACCCCTTGCAGTGACGTAGCCCAATGTGGAAGTTAACTTGGTCCGAGGAGGACGGAAAATCACCGCTTCGATATCGAAGTGGATACACCCTATTGTGGGAGGAGCCCCATTAGGACACCTGTGCCTCAGAGTGTCCAGGTCCCGGATGTTCCAGCTTTGCCTCGTAACGCAGATTAGGGAATGATTGAACCATAGGTGCTTCGTCAGGAGCCCAGGCGTTTGATCTCTCCGCGATTTGACACAATCAACGCAACTCCGGTCCACGCCGGATGGCTGTAAATCTCTCCTGGCTTCTACTCGGCTCGGTTATCTTGTCATCATCGTGGCGCGTGACCGGGTACCGCTGAACCTTGCGATTGACCACTCCTCGGAGGATGGCCAAACTTGAAAGAGGGAGGAGCTTCGACCCTGGATGAGTCCATCTCGCTAAATGAGGGAGCAACATGGGGACAGAGAAGTTTATAGATGTCCGGGGTCCTGCAGATATGGAGGAGGATACCACAGTGGCTGATACCGGGCTGTGTGCATTTCCCCCATAGTGCTTGATTCTTAACTGTGAACTGGTGTCATTATCATGAGTTTGCATGTCAAATCCAAGCAGGCCGCTACTATTGTTCTCATTGGCGACAATGCGACCAGCAAGCTGAACCTGACTACGTTCATCGATGCTGTTTGCACTGGCAAAAATGCTGAAGAATTCCTGAACTCTACGACTACCGTTTCTTCCCAAAGCTCACCGACGCGCACCATTAGCTGCACGGACAGCACCCAGCTTAACATTGCCAGTTATCCCGAATCGCTCTCTACCAACGAGCACGCAAGCGCCGAAGACGTCCTAGCTTGGCTGAAGCAATGGACCACAACCATCGATGCATTTGTCATTCTGGTGGATTCGTCCAAGTCCGCTATCGACGCTGGCACGACCGCTACCTTGGAAACACTGTCCTTTATCTTTCCCCGCCGCATCCAGAAAAATGTCTTTTTCCTTTTCTTCACAACAGACCCTAACGGGACTTCTTCAATCGACGTAGAGTCTACCCAAGGCCTGCCATCCTGGCTTTCGCCCGACAATATTGTTCTTTTAGAGGACTTGGTCGTCCAGCGGAAAAACGTCCAGGATCGTATTCAAGCGAAACAAGGGGCTCCCGCAACACTGCGGCAGCTCTTTACACGAAAGTTCGGCTACGGCATGGAAGATCTACAAAAGATGCTCGAGTCCGTCGACCAGTCGGTTGTTCAAGCGTACGATAGCGGCCACTTGTACATGAGGGCAACAGCAATCGAATCACAGATTTATACTTCCTTGGGCGAGGGATCTGGGGCGGCCTTGGGTAACGAGGTATAGACATGTTTCGAATTCTTTCACTACATTACAACTGACTCTTCCTGTTTAAAGGCCCTTCAGAAGATATATGCGCTCGTGAACGAGTACTGCTTGATTGCCCAAAGCCCGGATTTCTCTACTCATGTCGAACTCGTGAGCGCGCTTCTTCGGGGTAGCTCAGAACGTGGCGTTTCTGGAATGGATAACACTCTAAGCAAGCTCACCGAAGTTCGTAGTGCGCTTCGGGTATTGGAAACCGGCAACGAGAAGTATCCAAAAGGATTCGTCGTTTACTAGTCCATAGTGTGTACAATGGGATTGACTGTGGTAAATTCAAGATTTAGGGAAATCGGTAGAGATGTATGCGATAAGTTGAGTGCGGCGGAAATATGGTTGTATCGGGGTGAAACCACCACACAACGAGGCGAACACGTGAATGCTGTTCGTTCGAAAATTCGACAAAAAACACGTACTAGTATACACTCATGTTATATGCATGCTACATCGACGCGTGAGGTAGAAACCGCCGTCAATATTAGTACACGCCGGTGAGAAGGCAGGTTCGCCAAGAATTAAACTCAGAGTCGCAAGGGCCACGTGCATTCACTTTCCAAACCAAATCCATTCATTCAGTCTACAATTTACTTGCCCCAAATCGCACCAATCCGCTCAATCACCTTGCCCGGCTGGTCATACCCATAGAACCCCTTCAATCCCACAAACCCATCCGGGACCGAACAATCCACAAAACTCTCACACCCACTCTCCTCTCCCAACGCCCGATGTCCCTGCGGCGAAACCCAGACCTCAACAAACCTAACTCCCTTGACCCGGTTAACCTCGGCTCCGAACCCAATCTTGATCCGCACCACCCGCTCGTCGGTCCCGAGACGAAGAACCAGCCCGCCTTGAGGTTGTGCATTTTCACACCCTCCGTGCGAGAGATTCAACTGTGTATACGCGACCTTGCATAGTCCAAGTACGGTTGCGCTTCCCCAAAATACCATTTGGAACATAAGTTCGACCGGCCAGGCCGCACGCACCGCGTCCCTGATCGTCTCGGCATCATTGAAATTGATCGACCGGTCCAGAGTCCCGCCGGGTTTATCGAACCGAAAGACCGGGCCGTATTGACGCCTGTTTTCGGGCGAGTTGACAAATGTTTTTTCGGATGTGGTCATGGTTGACTGGGCCGCATCGTCGGCGAGGACGGGAAGCGAGGATGAACTAGTAGAAGACGACGAGGTAGGGTCTTGGACTGGGGTGGGTTCGGGATTGGCGATCAGGTCTTCGACGGCTTTTCGACCGGCTTCGTTGGCAAAGTTGAACATTTTGAGAAGGGTTGAGACGTTTGCTGAGCCCAGGGCCACTGCTGTGGAAGATTGGGATGTACCCGTTTGACCAATTGTACGTTTCTGTTCGTCAAGGTGAGTGCGGTAGTTGGATCAAGGATGGGGTGCTCACTGGCAGTCGGGTTGCCCATACTTCTGGCGACTCTATCGTCGAGCTCTTCATGACCAGAGGCAGCGATGATGGGGTTTCGTTGCTAGATCCCGGATTGAGTAATCATGTAAAGCTAGGAAAATGCGGCGTACAGGAGTTCAATCTCGTCCACTATCTTCCCCATCTGTTCTTTCATCTTACGTCGAGCTGCAACCAATGCCTCGGTCCTGACGTCCACAGGCTGACTTCCCGGTCCGAGCACGTATCCGATCGGCTCGTCCAGGACATTCTTGATACCCAAAAGGTTGGCTTTGTATTCCATATAGTCATCGAGCAAATCCGAGGCATAGGGGTTCACGTTTGCATAGTTCCGAATAGGGATCGACTTGAGTGTGGACGAGTGGAAGGAAAGATTGTGCGTGTAACGTGTGAGGATGGCCCAACACCGTTGAGGGTTAAGCGCGACTCTGTTCGGAAACGCAGAGGCGGCGCGGAACACGGAATCGAGCGTCCACGGCTCGGTTTCTACGCTCATCGTCAAGCACGGATGAATTAGACAGAGTGTTCGAGGGCTTACCTGATTTGACTTGTCCGCCTCCACACCAGTTGACGAATATCGAGGTTTCGGTTTGTTTCATTTCAGACTCGAAGGTGGAGTTTTCGCTCGATGTCAAGGTGAAGGACTTGGACTCTGTGTTGCCCAGTTTGCGTTTCAAGCTGGTAAAGTCAAGGCCGATTCAAGTGTGATAGCAACTGGATTTACCTCGAGACAATCTGTTCCCTGCGATTACTATCGAGAACCCTGATGGATATGATACTATGAAATTCGCCTCCCTCTATGAATCCTGTAGTTTTGTCAGAGTCGAGCATGGTTGGACTTGATGAACAACTTGCCTGAGATGTAGCTGTCTCCGTAAACTTGATGAAACTTTTGCTCGTCGTCCACGCCTCGAATAACATTGCTGTGGGGGACATGTCAGAGCCGAAATAAGGGTATAATAGATGAACAAACAATTTTGGATTGTCGTCCAGTCGCATAGTCTCTGATCACGAGGTCAGAAATTGCGACAAAATAAATTGAAAAAGGCTTACGATTAATAACCTAACAGCACAGCCAAGTCAGGTAACTGTTAATTAACCGTCGGTAAACTGACCTTGACTGAAACCACAGCGTTGATATCGGCAGCAGAGAACTTAGTTTCATCAATGGCGGTTTGATTGCCAGAAACAGTGACTGCGCCAGCCTTGATGGAAGCACCCGAAGTAATGTTCATGGTGCGTGACACCTCGGAGAGCTTGGAAACCAGACGAGACGAGTACGAGACTACTTGGGCAACGCCATTTGTGGTGGGGGCCTTGTCGATAATCACGTTCTGAGGGTCGACGGTGACTGCTCGATGAACTCGAGGCAGTTGGAGAAAAGAATTGTATCCCTGGCCGAGTCGCATGGACTCATTGTGAGGTGCAAGTTGGAGAGAATTCATGGTGTTCGAGTGCTAGTCCATACACACATCGACCCATCGATATTTGTAACATATCACATGGGCGCTACCAGATCATTGCAAGTAAGACATATCGAATCGTTCAACATGCTCCGAACGAGGTAGTTCAAGAATTGGCGAATGAAAAATCAGGTCACGTGCCCCAGAGGGTCTGATGCCCGACAACCACCACACTGGGTCTGGCACATCCCTTCTCGTTCATAAAGCATCTCCGGTCCTGGACGCAATTAATTGTCACACCACAGTCACTTGAGAATGTTCTTCGACCCTGCCTGGTGCATGAGACAATGTCATGGATTCGGGTCTGGATTGTGGTACACTCAAATCCAGGTAGATTCCGCTCTTGGATTTCGATAGGCAGGGCTCTGGAGTAGTTACTACGGCTTCAGAGCTATAAGTCCCCTCTAGATTGCAAACGGCGACACAGCGAGACCTCGCCATGGCTACTACTCAATCTACTCAGACACAGACTACGAATGTTACGCCTCCCGTCATCTTTCAGATCAAAGTATTCAAGCTCGAGAAGCCTACTACTGATCCGCCCACCACCACTTTTCAAACTGTTCCACTCACAAGCTTCGACTATGAGCGGTACGTTGATAGTTTTGCCCTTTCACTATTATTTCATATTAGTCTGCAGTGCTAGCGCAGATGTGCTCAAGTCAACCGCTCTGAGCGATGTGCAACCCAAGGTTGCCTCAGTGCTGTAAGTAATCAGGCCAAAGGTCATGACCGTCTCTTATTTGTTCAGGGCCGAGTCATTCCGTTTCTCGGACAAGGACGGGTCGGTTATGGACGACAGTACCACGTTTGAATCCTACCTGCGGAACGTAGGCACACCTTTTGACCCAGTTGAGAGCTTTGACTACCTCACTTGATATCCACTAATTAATTAATACTTAGAAAAAGTCCACTGCACCAATCAATTTATATGTCATTCCGTTCAAGAAACCTCCGACTTCCGTCCTCGAGGCGCTCAACAACCCACCGTTCATTCTCAAATTCGCTGAGAGGCTCGAGGGCGGGGAGCTGAAGCGGGAAGGAACCCTCTCTTCGTCCTCCCTTCCTGCTCTCAAGGGCGGTCAAATCCCGCTGGGCGAGATCCGTCCACGCATTGGGGCGATGTACGTCATTACCGGGTGCTCACTGCCTCACTCTGACTTGCTATCACAGGTCCTCGGCTTTTACTCGCCACCAGTTTTGTCTTCAAGACGGTCATTTGGTGGATGATAACATGCTGCTCAAAGACTACCTCGTTTCATCGGTAAGCCAACTTTTTGATCCATTCGATAGAGTAATAACAATATCCTAGACCAAAACAATCGACCAAACTGAACAAATCCCCTCTATCGAAGTGTATTTCTGTAAACCAGGCGTCAACACTGCAGGCGCTTCAGACTGGGTGAAGAACCACGATGCGCTGAAGACCGATACCGGACTCAAGGTCAGAGCGCTCACCAGTTCTACTCGACTGAAATTGACGTGTGATACAGCCAGATGCTCTGAACGTCGAGCGAGACAAGACCCTTTTGGCAATGAAGGAGCAGCTAGACGCTGCCAAGTATAGGGTTTCAGAGTTGGCAGTAAAGGACGCCAAGTACGCACTTTACCCTTGACTCGGCATACCCTGCTCAACTCATAATCGCAGGTCCGCTGGAAAATTGACCGAGGACGAATGGGGGCTTGTTATTCGCAACTGCAATCTCATGTTTGGTTGGGTGGTAGATGTCGATAGCAACACGGTTAAACGTGCGCCTAAAGCAGGTACGTACATCTACGTTGATAATTTAGCCTATCTCAACACTCTGGGTAGCATTCCGGCTCAAAAAGGGGCTTAATATGCCTGCGGGATACGTGCCCCCCGTCAATCCCCCAACGACCACGCCGGTTACCACCACAAACGTGACAACTACTACCGTTGCGACGAGCGTACCTGCCACTGGTACCACGACTGCACCCACCACGACTCCTGCGACGGGTGTACCTCCCGCGACAACGGTGGTTCCCACTACGGGTGTTCCAGTCACAACCACCACGACCGTACCCACACCCGGGGCTCCCACCACTACTCCGGCCGTGCCCACGGTCACCACATCAACCAGCCAATCTACGACAACCACATCGACGACCAACGTGCGGTTACCCGAAAAGGCCAATGCAATCCCGAATTTCGCGGTGACTGATGATTCGCGCATCGAGATTACGATGGTGGAGCATCAGTTCCAGGAATCGATGGCCAAGTCTCATTTCAGCTCCACTTCGGTCGAAGCATCTGTGTAAGTGCTTTTTACTCAAACGGGGAGGCGACTCAGTTCGGTTGTAGATCCGGTGGGTTTGCCGGGATTTCGGTCGGCGTGAGTACGGGATTTAGCACGTCCAAGTCGTCGGAAGAGAAAAAGTCGAGAAAGGAAAACGAAAAGACGCTGGTTGGGTCGTACCTCGTGAGTTTTCGTGTGAGCATGGGTGGGAGATGGTGGGAGACTGATGTGAGCCTAGTTTCCCCGTGCGACTGTCAACCTCACTCCCGCGGATCTGGAACCTACCGAGGACCTAAAAGCCGCGATCGCCCGGATTAGAACCAAGAAAGATGTGAGCCCCCCTGAAGATCAGGAAACAATCTCATTGACCCCAGTTCCCGATAGATCACTGATCTTCGCCGACTTCACCGGGATTTTGGTATGAATTTCAAACGAGGCACTAACAAAGGCTAACTCGCACCGCAGGTCACTTGTTTTGTCAATCTGTCGTCGTCGGTGGATGCCTACAAACTACGAAAACCGTGACAATGACCGAGACGAGTGAAGAGACTTCGAGCAAGGAGCAGTTCAAAGTGAGCGTGGGTGTTGCGGTTCAAACGGTAAGGGCTCCGAGTATCAACTACTGCCGATTGGCTAACTTTTTGTTTAGCCTTATGTTAGCGCGAGCGTCAAAACGTCCCATGAAAAAGGTTCGGCTCAGCAACAGGGTCAGACTACGACCGACACCAAGGAGAAACTCGTTTTTGAGGCTACTGGCGGGAATACCCTCCTTGCGACCAAGTAAGCGACCCTGAATCAGTCCAATGGGGTTGGAGGCTTATGTATGCGTTGTAGCCCCGATTCTTGGACGGCGTCTCTGAGTGATTATTCTCATTGGAGAGCGATCAAAGTATGTATTCGGATCTTGGGCTTGAACCTTTCAATTCTGATCATACGAGTAGCGAGACACCCTGTCCTCTCTCTCCGATGCGATTTCCCAAATGGACGGATACGTCGAAGTCTTGATGTGGTTCTCACAAGCGGTCCCGGCCCTGTCGAAATACGTGCAAATCCCACCAACTCGAAGCCTTACATTCCGATTGAAGACGATATCGGATAGTCCGAGGATGAAAAGAGTGATTGGAGAGGGAGTGAGTGGATGGGTGTCTGTGTGAATAGGAACTCATCCGTTTTTGGCCAGGTGCATAAGTATCTAGGGCACAATCCCAGCAAGATTCCGGAGCTGGTCCACGTAGGCGTGGACCCACTGTCCGCGGCTCTTGGTTCCGAATTCAAACCGGGGCTCACGGACAAAGGATGGCCGATTATTGATATCACTGCATTTACTAAGCCAGTGTGTATTTCCATGGAACTTGGTATCCCTATGCTGACATCGCGCTCAGAGATATTTATCGACACCATCCCCACTTTTCACTCCTAAAAGGTTAGTAGATTCATTGACCGGCTACATGTTGATTGATATTCGTCTAGGACTCAGGCCCCGACCCTCTCTCCGTATACAGGTGAGCTAATTCGGTTTTGACCTCGCGTTGGGTACTAATGCACGTCAAGCCAAAATTACGGCGCAGAAACCCACGGACGACAAGACCAAGGCCGACCTCAAGACTTTTGATGAAGTGTACAAGCAAACCGTGTGGAAATTTGAAGTGCCGGATGGCGACGTCGTCAGTTTACCTTTCCCTTTTGACTCGACGTCTCCTGATCCACAGCATTGACCAGCTGGTACACGAATCTCGCGTGAGTATTACTTCGCTGGGATCGGATCTCAACCCAACTTTATCCGTCTTCCGCACTGAACAAGGCGTTTTCCTTCCGGCGATGACAAGCCAAGATGGACCCTCTTACTGGAGGATCTTGAGAAGCGATCCCACCGCTCGAGCAGGCGACCCGATTCGAGACGGCGATACTATTCGGCTGAGCTGGAGGTTCTCGGACCAGACGGCTGGTTTCCGCGATTTCTACGACGACACTTTTGGACGTCGTCGATTCTCCAAGCCCGACGAGTCGAGTGATTCGTTGTACCTCAAGGTCCCTTATCCACCGTTCCAGTCTTCCATAGATATATCCATGGTCTTGAGTTCGGCCGAAACCGCCCTGCCCGTGGTAGAGGCCCTCAAGGTCGTTGCTCCGCCGACAGAATCATACGGCGAGGGATTAACTTGCTACAATCTTCACGATGTATCTTTCCGCTTGGATTTCGTCGGTGAGAATTTTACGCTTTCTTCACCAATGACGTTTATTCACTGCGATGTCTCAGGTCCCGACTCGGTAGGAGAAACCAGGGACTATATGGCTCCCGTCGGCGGAGCTGAAACAGCCAATACAGCTTGGGAAGTATCTAAACAAGAAGTAAAACTAGCCGCTTGGATGGTCGCCAACCTTTTGTTACCAGGAGCAAAGTGAGTGTTCCCACCTAGGCGATCAGAGACCCTATTGATCAATATTAAACAGGGGACCTACTGCTGCTGTGTTGCTGGCCGCGCTGTTATTGTAAATTTCCAAAGCGTCCCCGATAAGACACACGCCCTGTAAACCTTGTTGAGACAATGAATAATGATTGAATGGCGAGAATTACTTTTGTTGCATCGATTCTGTCAAGTTTAATTATTGCCTCCTTCGCGATTGACATTTCCGAAATTTCAGCGGGGCACGTGAGCACAAGTTGAAGCGAACAAGAAATTCGTCGACGGATTTATCGACGTCGACTGTCGAGACCCCGGGCCCGCTACGTGGACCGTGGTCGAGACCTATGGAGGTCCATCATCCGGCGACCGTACCTTGTTCGTGGCTGGACTCCGCGGCCGGTGCCGGTCATCAGAGCCTCGTGGACATGACAATCCTTGGACCCTGTCGGAGGGTTATGTAGCTTTCAGGCACACATCTGTAACTCACCAATTATCTGGTTCAGGCTTCGGTAACATGGAAGCCTGGCCCCTTCGAAGTGAGTTACCTTGGAGCGTGACAAGATGAATATCCCTGACATTCCCCGTGGTACATGCTTGTCGTGTCATGCCGCCCGTTATGGTAGTATTCGGTCAGCCACAATTTACATAAAAAGTAATACTTAGAGTTCGCTCAAAAATATCCAGTGCGAGCCAATACGGACACTTTCCAATCTGGTCGAGTCGCTCCCTTGGCCTAACTCGTATTTTATTGGCCGTATTGGCCTGCCTCAGGCTTCTGGAACCGAGAACTTGGCCGGGACCTCGTGGACCGAGTAATTGTATGATTGGTCGCGACTCGGGTTGGGGATCGCAGGGATTTCTCAGCTCGCTCAGTTATCAGCAGTGTGACCAAAACCGATTCGTGTGCTCCAAACCACTTACCAACAAGCTCCCTACAACCCCGCTACACAATGGTACTCTTACTGGCCCCGTACAATGATTCCATGCGCATCGGTCAAGGATACAACTCCTTTCTTCAGAGTCCCTGTGTCTACAACGCTGCCACCACCACGGCAAAGGACGCTCAAGCTACAAGGTCGAATATCGAGGCGTCGCAGACGGTATCCTATACGTCGCATGTTATCACTAAAATCTCCGACATTACTCGCACCATGGGGGTATCTACTGGCTCCTCCATCAAGAATGGTTCCATTGCCTTGTCCGGAAACGCCTCGAGTATCGACGAAGTGAAGTTTGTAGAAAGTGATGTTAACATTGTCCTCTCCGTCAAGGTAAGTGTATGCGTGGTAACTGGGACTTTTTGATAACCAAGGTGGTAAACAGGTGGTCAATCGTGAGTAAATCTGAAACTTTACACTGCGTATGGGCTAGAATCATGGGCAGAAACCGCAAACTCTATGGCTGATGACAGCATGAGCTTGTACGTGAGGGGGGGGGGGGGGGGGGCCCCCCCGCGGGGGGGGGGGGGGGGGGGGGGGGGGGGGGGGGGGAGGGGGGGGGGGGGGGGGGGGTCGAGAGGNNTAAACTTTAAATTGGTTTTGGGCTTTAATAATGGGCAGAAACCGAAAACTAATTGGCTTTTGAAACAATTTGGTTTTATGTGAACCCCCCCCCCCCCCCCCCAGCGACCGAGCCTGTTCTGAATAGCTAGTAGTAATAAATCAGCAGCCGGGAGCATACCAAATGGAGATCATCAAAGGTTTCATGAAGTATTTGGCGATTGCTACATTTCTGGTGCGCACGCTGCTTGTGAAAGGCTAAGGGAAAAGCTATCTATAACTAAGTTATATCGTCTGTAGGCTTCGTTGAAGGAGGCGATTTGCATGGAATCATCTCCATTAAGATCCTGGACTCCTCTAGGAAAGAAGAAATCAAGGCTCAGTACGTCATATTGTCATGCTCATCCTCTGATTCAGTGTGATATTTAGGCTAAATTACTGGGTAGAATAATGGGCGAACTCAACAGCTCCAGTCTGTCGAGCTTTACCTTCGAACCGTCTGGTTACGACGGTGCGCTTGCACAACAGGATACCTCATTAGAAACGACTATAGTGGTAAATTGGTCGGGCGGAGGAGTAGTCAAGCCTGGTCCGTGATATTCACTTGAAAAACTTTAATGTACCTCTGATCGGGATACTTAGACGAGGAAGAATGGTCCTTGGAAGCACTGCACCACGTTGCTGCCGCGTTCCCCTCAAAGGTGGCGCTTTGCCCACAGAGGACATGGGCTGTCCTCACTCCCTACAGGAATAACCCGGAGTTTGTCGAGTGGGCGATTGAACATGACATCAAGCCCCACGACTACAGTGGCGTCAAGTCCTATGCCTCGGATCTTCTCGACACCTATATAGGCTACAAGAACAACTTGAGACGAATTCAGTGTGTTCTTGCTAATCCGACGGGGTATATTCTCGGGCCGTCTAGGGACCCGATTAGTATTTCGGTCAAGGACCTAGTTTTGGCTCGTAAACAGATCAAAGCTGAAATGACGAAGATTATGAACGAGGTAGATGCTATGTAAGTCCTCGACTCTTACTTGAACAAGCCCTGACACGTTTACGTGTAGAAACGAACATCCCGATCAGTTTGTCAAAATGATAGAAAATTCGTCAATGAAGGCTTCTGAACTATGGGCTGATAGACTACCGGTGGGTCCAAATTCGTTCATAAGTGGTTGGATACTGAGACCCTCCTGCAATGACAACTCAGATATCAGCCGATTTACCCGCAACAATAATAAACGAGCTGCGTCGATTTGCATTACTTGACTCCGATATAACCATTCCAGTAACGGGTCAGGACGGGAGTGTCACAGTTTTGGCTGGCGGGCTTGGCCAACCGTTTGATGCCCCTGCCAGTTCCCTTGCCCCGGGCGTAACGTCGCTGGTCGATACCGAAAAAAACGCCCTAGATTTTGGGCTCAACCGTCGAATACTCGCCAACTACCGCTTTGATGCAACTCCGATTGCTATGCCCGCCTCTGCCAGCGGAACCACCGTCTCCCAGAACCAATTGAGGGACCGGATCCGCATGAATGTGGTATTCTCTACCAAGTATAAGTTCCCAAACGCCATTCGAATGCGCCTCGTAACCAAGCAGGGACTTCCTGTGCTTGAGTTTGCTCTCGTATTTGGAGAAGAACCAACGAGCTCGACAGGGTATGCAACAGGAACGGGTACTGTCTCGCTGAAGTTGGAGGGCGGGGCGAAGATTAACAGGGTTCGGGTTGGAAGGAAGGTTATTAGCGGCAAGGAGGTCATTTCATACATCAATGTTCGCACCGCCGGTAACCAGGAAACGTCGGTCGGCGAGGCTCCTGCCCTGCAGAAGGACATCAACGACTTTTCTCCGCCAACGGGGTGTAGTGGCTTGGTGTTTTGGTATGCCACGGCAACTCATGGTGATACTGGTGCGGTGGGGCGGTTGATGTTGGCCTGGAAATAGAAATCGTTTGAGGATGATTCTGATGTAAAACAACCCGAATTTGAATAAAAGTTGACGACAATCAATAATCCCCCTGCAGAGAGATGAGAAAACTAGGGTACGCTTTTTATTATGACGCGGAGTGGGTCGACCTCATCATTGATGATGTAAAATATTACTGAGAGAAATAATTTACTAACGTTGATAAATACAGACATACTCAACCACAACCGCTGGGGTTCTCTACAAAAACGAAAAAAGCTCCGGAGCACTCCGGAGCTCAATAGGGCACTCCCCATATTCCGGGAGCCTGGGGAGCGCATATATGGCGCTCCGGGAGCTCACAGAACGTCACGTACTCGCGAGATACTATAATGCGCTCCTTTGCGCTCGTTAGAGTCCCGCCCGCTCGTCGGGTCCCCCCTAGGGAATGTTACACCAGAAAAATATAAGTATAATGTATCTAATATAATATCATCGCTCGTGAGTACCGCTTTCGAGAGGCGAACGTGAGCTCGCGGCGTACGTCGTGTTGTGGAGACTAGATTGGAGCCTCGATCCTATCTCCGCGTATCGGCATGCATTTACCCTCGCACAGTCACGTGACCGCGCCGGCTCGGGCATCTGCGCATCCTCTTTGGGGGATCCCGACGTTCCCACCCCTATCTACCCCTGGCGGGTATATAGTCTGCTCAGTTTGCATCCGACCGACTCAGCTGGTTCTTCACCACTGAGTTGGTATGTTCGTTTCTCTTTCTCTTTCATGTATTCGTATGTATTCATTCGTCCATAGTGTCGCACTGCGTGCGTTCTTTGTGTTTAGGTTTCACTTCACATCGGAGCTCAAACGCGACGGGCGAATGTAAACAAATACATAATTGATTCAAGTCCGTAGAATATAAATACGCGTGATGTAAATGTACAGCTCAGCGGGACGGGGCGTTCCTCTACAAAAACAATTTTTGCTCGGGAGCGCTCGGGGAGCTCCGGGGGCGTCGCGTACTCACGAGATCCCATAGGGCGCTCCTTCGCGCCCGTTAAAGTCCAGTCAGTTCGTCAGGTTCCCTCTAGGGAATGCCGCACCCGAAAAATACATATATAATGTACTTACAGTTCTAATATAACATCGCCGTGGCTTTTCTCATACGTACCGGTTTCAGTCGCTCGTCGGAGGTCAAGTTCGGGCGTTGTGAGTTGGATTGGGCAGCCGGGGCTGTTTGAGGGCTAGGGTGACATCCAAGTTTGAGCACGACTCTGGGCCTGAGTCTGAGGTGGAATCAGAGTCTGATGGATTCCTTGATTCGGCGTCGGTCTCAGGATCAGGATCTGAGTCGGTTTCAGCTTAGGAGGCTGGCTCTATGGGGGCCTGAAATTATCTGGAGGCCTCTGGAGCACTCACAAGGATGGGAACACTGTGAGCAGGTACCCCCCCCCCCATCCTGCGGCCTCGTGAGTCATGTGATGTGCTCACGAGCACTCGCGAGACACGTTGGGTGCTCATGATATCAGACTCGCACTTGTGAGTGCTCGCAAACAAGCCTGGGCATCCCGAGTGCTCCATGAGCCATAGCCATATCACAAATTTCCATTGTAATTAGAGAGGTTGTGCACGCGTTATAAACCCTGAATTTGTGTTGCGTCACGTGTTCTAAATGAACGTTCTATTCTAAACAGTCTCATCCTCGAATTCAACTACAAATGGCTTGAGCGCACTCCCAATCTAAGAAAACGAAAGCCAAGTCAATCCCGCATCGAAGACACACACGCCCGCACCCTTCTACGACTGCCTCCCATACCGCCGAACTGGAATCTGAGTTTGAGCCAGAGCCCGAATCGCTGAGCCAACCCGAACCCGAGCCTGCCCGTTTTGGACTCCGAACAGATCAGGCTGCAACCAGAACGAGAACACCAAGGTTCGCCACACCCCGGGTCCCCTGCACCAGTCAAATATAGTGGCGAGACTGATGATGCAGCTGCCGGGCCAAGGGTATCAAGATCAATAGGTCCTCCCTCGCGAATCTTGCCCGCTCTTTCTTCCTTTAATATTTGGCCTTATTCGCGAAGGGCTGTGGGACACGAAATAGGGATCGGTCCAGGAGTCTCGTAGCATGGCACCACTAGGGTTGGTATCGGGGTCGAAAGCATGCGAACCAGGTCAAATGAGGATTCAGTTCGGGCAAATATGATCAAGCCAAGTGATATATTTGTATATAAATTCTATATACACGATTTGCGGGACTCGTAAATCAAGTCCTGCGGGTATACCGATGTCTTGTGCGTGAGCCGTCAGAGTTTGAGGACAAGCGGGCAGCCAACACCCCTCGCGTGGTTAGGAAATGGCGCCGGCCACTCTCGGAGTTCAGGCGGCTGGCGGTCCAAAGAGGCGAGAGAAACACGGGGCCCGGGATGCACTTCTTGCATCTCGTCCGGCAGCGGGTTGATTTGAGGGTCGATAATGAGTTCCGAATGTAGGGAATCAAGTTCAGGTGTTGAACCTTGGTCCAAGGTGGGCAAAACGGGCCGAGACATAGATCGTCAGCGCAGCTGTTGTGTCTCGTCGCGCAAAACGATGGGTCGAGGGGCAGAGGCGAGTTCCGAACGCGGAGATGCCCATTCAGACGTTGAAAATCAGTCCAAGCTGAATACAACGGGCCGAGACGGGGACCGGGGGCGCGGCTGCCGCGTCTCGTCGAGCATAACGGGGAATCGAGGAGGGCGGTAGGTTCTGAACATGGAGAGTCCCGTTCAGCTGTTGGGACTCGATCGAAAATCAACCCGCCGCTTGGACGGGCCGAGGCGGTCGGGATTTGGAGAGACCCGCTAGTCTCACGGTTCTCGTGCCCTGGGTCGCCATCGAGATCGAGCGATGAATTGCCCGCACAACTCGCGTAGGCTTGAGGAGAGGTCTGCTCTCTGGAATCCAGAGAACGGTGTGAGGCCAAGGGCAGACGGACGCGGATCCAAGGCTGGCAGTCGCGCACACTAAGCCGGTCAAAAGCTCCAACGCAAACAGTTTTGTTTGCGCTCGTGGGGGTGGTCGCGATGGGGCTCATATTAGTCTCGTTCCTGGCGGGACAGGTGGCCGTCGAGGGAGTAGGGGATGGCGCGTTTGATTCGAACGGAGGAAACTCCCGTCGGCTACTTGGCGGGAGGCAAACACGGGGAGTGGGAGCGACACAGGGACGCTCCGAGACGGATGTAGTCAGGCGCTCGTAGTGCGCACTGAGGGCCCGTGCCTCATGGAGCATATTAGTCAGTACTTCGAGTGTAATCACCTGCCGTTCGGCTTTCGCAGGGCCAGGGCCCGTCGAAGGAACGGGAGGGGCCGTCGTCAAACAAAGAGGAATGTTGGTTCCAGGTTCGAGAGGGCGCGATCTCATCCGGGTGTCGTTGGTTGCGGTCAAGTCGAGGCGTGTGAGCCCGACTTGAGTTCGGTTGCGAGTGGAACCCGGGGATCATTTGAACTAGGTTGAACGACCCGTCTGACCATTGGGAGCACGATAACACATCTTCCGGGCTTTGAGGAGAGGAACTCACGGGCGCAGAGTTCTGCGTCTGTACTGGGTTTTCCAGCTTCGAATCGCGGGAACAGGGTTGAACGAGCTTTGAACTCGTTTGAGTTATTGGTACGGCCATCCGCAACAGATTGAACAGACGTTTGGAAGGGCTTGAAGGAGCGGAAGGGGCCGTCGTCGAGGGTTGAGCGATTATGGTGCCGAGTGCCATGGGGCGCGATCTCGCCCGTTTGTCGGTGTTGGTTGTGGTTGGCGCCCAGGCGCTCGAGTCTCGGCGCTTGAATGGGATTGGCGGCGCATCGGGGGCACGCGCTCGCCGCTCGACTGGTTTCGACGCGATTCGACTGGATTTCGAGTCGGGGCGCCGTTCGGGGTTCGCTCGGGCGAGGATGAACGACAGGTATGGCCATGGGGCGGCGCACCATCATTCGTTTTGCGGTCTTTGGTGGGGTGCGGTAGGGTACGGTTAAAAAGTACCAATGAGTTACTTACCAGTTATTAACACAGTGCTTATAAGCACGGCTGTTAATAACGTTGTAAGTTACAAGTGATCACGTGGCCCAACATTTGTTGACATAAGCATACGATACATTTGTATATATAGACATCTATATCTATATAACAAGTTAAATCAAAACGTGAAGCGTGCTACCAACACTTTCTCCTTATTATTGGAGTCCTTGCCTGCGCTGAGACCCTTCCTTGCATCGGGGCTCACAACCGGTTCAATGGCTCCTTCAATGGGTTCATCGCTGAGTAGGTCAAGTAGAGTTGGTGCCTTTAAGTCGATGCCATCCATCCCAGCCACTTCAAATGCATGTCGTGCTCCTGGTGGTGGTCTCTCGATGACTCCATATAACCCAACTTCCTGTTCCCAGGTATCCAGTTCATCAAACGAGTCTGTTACCAGGTCGGGCTCCCCTTCGGAGTTAAGCGTAATCGGCGCGTTAGCAGTCCCTTCACCCACGTTAGCAGCTCCCGATGTCTCGTTTTGTCTCAAGTCAGCCATAGCGTGCCCTGGGCGTTTCATCAAGTC
>WSTI01011587.1:4290-20777 GCA_019616915.1 Ceratobasidium sp. 423
CAGTTTAAGCAATGGATGGCATCTCAACAGCAGCCCCAAGCATCGTCTTGAAATCAGGTAAGGGTCTGATCCAAGTTCTAACCAGCGAGAAACTTCGGCGTTATCACTGCTAAACTAAACTAAACCGATCTAATCATCTTCCCAAGTCCAGGCCCATACTTACTAACTCTCGTGGTAGTAACATGCTGACCCCTCCCGTCGTTCGCCCGCTGACTGCCGGTTACTGGAACTAACACCGCTGCCCGGAACTGATGCTTGTTTTCTGATGTTTTGAGATTTTGTGTTGATCGTTGTTCCTACCCTTGTTTTTAGCACTGACAGCGACGGAATGTTGATCTATTTGGGCTTATATATTATCGTAATTTCGCGAATTGGTTGTGATTCCGTACGCCATGGTCCAAGTGCGCCAGTCCTATTGTTGTGCTATATTGCTACCCAACGGGTCGGTCTATTGCTGCTCGGCTTGGACCACCGACCCTGTTCTGGAATGGTATATCTACCCCCGTGGGGGTTGTGTCCATGCCATACCATCCGCTTTACTCCCCTCTACGACTGACTCTGAGCTCTAGATCTAGAATGGCGTCTTTTTACAGAAGGCAGGACCTCAATGACAAGGAGGAAGAGGTAGGCTTAGTTTTCTCTTGGTTAGTCCGCGTTATTGACAGTGCAACTAGCTACCTCTAGATCTTAACCCCGGGGTCCCAACGAAGCTACCCATAACCGACTCGTTCCCTCACTCCCAACTCGCGTCATCGGATACCCCAAACTCTAATTCTCATCCTTTGACCCCCTCCCCACTACCCAGCCCCATTAACCTCAAAGTTCTCCCCAAGTCTCAAGTCCCCCCGCGCCCCAAGCCCCCAATCCCATCCGAATTCTTTGTCTATCCCAAGCGGAGCTGGCGGTCCATGACCAAAGAACAGGTCCGGATGCATATTTTGGATCGGTATGGTGCGAGGCAACGATATATCACCGCTTACAAGGAATGGGAGGAGAAACACAGCAAATGGGTGTTTGGGATATACCATTTGGTGCGGGCTGTTACCAAGCCTCAGCGACGAGAGATGCAAGTAGGAGCAGTGCATATACCGGAGTCGAGTACAGGGGGTGCACACGAGGCCGGAGTGAGCACAACCACGGTGACAGACGTGATTAGTGACTTGGACGTGGACTTTGAGACTGCGTTGACCGTTCTCCAAGATGGTGCCGAGGCCAACGAACTCGATCGTGTCAAAACGTGGTGGATCCGAGTTACGCAACACAACCGCCCGGAAAAGAGGAACGAATGCAGCTCGACGCCTCTATTACCTATACTAGACCGTCAAGGCAACAGGGTCTTTGGATCTCGAGGTTCGAATTCGCGGGAACGTGATGGTACACCAGATGTCGATTTGCCCCACCAAGCGGTGCGGAAAATCCACTCGAGTATGTCGTCTTGTGTCCCTCCCAAGTTACTCCCAGGGCAAGAAGAATCTTTCACGAGTGAAAGCGAAGAAGACGATGATGTAGAAGAGGAGGAAGAAGAAGAAAAAGGATCCTGCCCCTCGTGGCGCATATACTCTGACCAATGCGCTTGTGGATACGCGAGATGCCACTGTCGATCTTGGATGCGGTGGTGGAACAAGACATTTCAGATGCTCAAATACGTTGAGTACGTTGACCTTCCGGTCTCAGAGTCGGGTGTTTCAGGAGTGCCAGTATCTAGGGACGGGCTCCTCGGCGGTCCTCCTATGCGCTATACCCGAGTGAGTGTTGGTGAGCGGTATGAACTTGTTCAGCGTGAGCCTTCGGTTCGGTCGCTTCATAAACTCAAGAGCCCAAAGTCGAAGAAACGGGCCTGGAGCTTCAAGGAGCTCGTAAAACATCAGAAGAATATCGCGTGAGTGGTTATTAGATTTTTTTAATAGTTATTTGGTCTTCCTAACGTGCATGTAGGCCACTTTACTGTACGCGGTTGGTGGTTAGACAACAGGGCAATTGGAACGACGAAAGTGCAGGCCCTCCCAGCGCGCGATCATCACCCAAGTACATCTTCAAAACGCATGTGACAGAACCCATCGAACCAAACCCCAAAATTCCGGGTGAATACTTTCAAGCGTATATCCCAGCCATTAGCCGGACAAATGTGAGCTTGATTCAGTTCATATTTCCTGCAAAATTCTGACACAAAACCAGTCAATCTGCATACCACAGTCGGTAGTGGCAGGTCCCCAATGGCCATTACGAAATCGCGCTCTACAACGAATTGCCTACATCCAATACACTTATCGTCTCCCATCAGAAATATTCTTCTTGGCCATCAATCTACTTGACCGCTATGCTTCCAGGCATCCACAACTCGCTCACCTGAATGGGCCTCAGTGGGACTTGGTCGGCTTTGCATGCCTCTGGTTAGCCTGGAAATATGAAAACTACACCTCGGTCCCTCCGCTCGATGATCTCCTTGCACACTCCGAGCTACCACGGTTAACTCGGGACGAAGCTATCTATGCTGACTGGGTGGTTCGCAACACAATCGGCCTTGACCTGTCCTATACAAGTCCTCTGACCTTGGTGCGCCTTGGACTATCAGTTTTCCAGTGTACAAGGGAAACAAGGTACATAGCAAGGTTTCTTGCGGACGTTTCAACAACAGTGCGCCACCTTGTACGCTATCCGCCATCCAAAATCGGGGCCGCCGTGGCCTGGCTTTCTTGCATACTCACCGATGCACCGCTCTCTGTAAGTTGTTCACACTTGTTGAACTGGACTTTGCCTGATCCAATATCGATTATGCTAGGGATACGCCCATACTTACATTAATCGGGACAAAGCAGCTAATTGTGAGATTGCCATGTATCTCGTTGTGGGTGTCTTGAACATACCCCAACCCATCGAGAAGCCTCGCGAGCAAGCTTTGTTCTACAAGTGGACGCTCCCCATCGTGAGCAATGTCGCTGGATGGTGCCAGCAAACGCTGGGTTCTGTATGGCCTCACCGGACGAATGATGAGCTCCTTCCTTATTTCGGCGAACGCTTGCCCGAGCTAGGAGCTGTGGCTCGATCTCAACCATTTGAACTTGGCCCCGGTCCATCCCCTGGACATAGTCTCTTCGAAGAATAGCGGCTCTCTCCCCTATCCTATTCTTGTGTGATCCAATAACAGTCCATAAACGTGTTGTTCCTTATATTTCCGCTCCCCACCCGACTCCACGTCATTCCTTTGCATTGTCCTCATTTCACCATGTAAGAAGTGCTGTTAGGTCTTCGCTATCCTGGGTCATGTGTTAGCCTAATGTTGTCTGTCACTTTTGTCAATGCAAACAATTCAAACTCTAACCTCCATACGCTCCGGCATGATAATGCGCCCAGCACGCAAGAATGAACCCGGTGGCGCCCCAGTATTCTTCGATTCAGTCACAGCGTGCAACATTCCGTCAGGATCTCAAATTATGACAATCCTAATCGGAACTTCTAGGGTCCGTACGAGCACATCGTAGATAGATTCGGGTTTCAGTCGCTGACTGTCTGGAGAACCGAGATTGAGAAAAGTTTTCTCCCAGAGACTAAACGCCCAACCTCCTTCTGCCAGCAGAGTATTTTGCGCCGAATCCCTCTGGATATAATACCCGTTGGAAGCCTGCTCCATATTGGGACTATATGCGTGTGGTTGGCTAATTTTAGCCCTTACGGAAGTGGCGTCTGCTAATACATGGACCGAGGCTTTAGGGTATTGTGGGTACGAATGCCTGTCCTTTTAAACCAGAGCCTGACTGGACACGCAATCCTGGCGCACCCGTGCACAGCAGTGTCGCCAAGATCGTGCGCGCTCGTATCTGATCGGCTGAGACGTCTCGTAATCACCTGCCACCAGATTAGAGCCGGTCGATCAAACTAGCGCTTGATATTTGCAGATCATTTAACCCACCTCGACATCTGGTTTTGCCTATATGGTCACCCCACCAGCTTGCCTTTCGGCATAAATGTACTATGTCAACCCTAACAACATTAGTATTTCAGGCATGATCTTATCCTGAAGACGGCTCAGTACACGACCGGCCATACAGAGCTCCGAAAACAAATTCGAATATTTCTAATTACGACGGCATGACTGCCGCCGACGAAATCCATGCTCGAATCAACCGTTCTTGGGCGTCTTCTTGTGTGAAATCCATTGTTCAAACCATTGGTACATCTAGGCGGCTCACGCGCCCGCTTTTTCGCCCAGGCATTTCCGTATCCTTTACCACCATATCCTCTCATTCAACATGTCTCTTCTGGTCTTCCAATTCTTGATTTATCTGGTAGCATGGGCATCTAGCGTCACTGGTTTTGTGTTTACCAATTCTTTCGACAACTGGGTTGGCAACACGACATACAGGGTTGAGTGGAACTCATCGAGCTCAGATCCTAGTGTTTACGACCTGGATCTTGTACAACCTCGTGGTATCTATTCTATAGATGTAACCCCGAATATTTCATGGCCAGATCAGTCGTCGTACAAATATGCCGTTCAAAGTGTGTATTCTGTGAGAATAAGTAGAGAGCACACGAAGTGACACCAGACTCGCAGTTCCCCGAAACGGTGATAAATTTATCCAGGTCTCTCTCGGCTCGAATGTTTGGCCTGGGTGCGTTGAATTCGGGATATTGCTTTTGTTCCTCTAGCTAACTGCCTATATTAGTGTGTATTATTGGCGTATGTCGGGCGGGAACCAGGCGGGTTACTCTTGGTTGTACAAAGTTTATACATCTGATAGATTTAATATGTGTAGATGACTGCCGTCAGCGATACATTCCTGATCTCGAGTGAGTATATCAATTTACGCCTTAGCTTGGAAGTTTTCTCTAACAACTCAATAATTACTAGGTTTGAGCGGTAGAACCAATCCGACCACGATAAGTTCCTTCGTCCCGGTGACTGCGACACAAGATATTGTCCAAACATCCGATGGCCATGTAGTCACATATCGGTCCTCAGAGGTCTATTCTTCGGCGTATGTTATAGCTTATGTTTGCTGTGGGTCTGACTTACAGGATTTACTGCAATAGGGTCATCTATACGACAATCATCGTTGTTTCAGATGGGTTAGTGGGATAACCTTGTTTCAGCACCTTGCCTGACTCCTTTCTGCAGCGGCAAAGGCGCACCCTTGGCCAAAGTTCCCATGATAATTGGAATAATTCTGGCTTTGATATTCTTGATCACTCTGCCAATCATTTTATGGCTCGTCCTTCGTTACCGCCGTCGCCCTATTCAACCTCCTGGTGGGGGCAAACCGACTCCAATAGATCTAGAAAATATTCACAATTCTAGTGTTTTGGACCTCATGCCTTCAAACGCCTCCGCGGTCGGCTCTACCGTTGCCCCTACTGCATCTACAAGGAGTACTACCCGACAAGTCTGGGCTATTGTTGATGGGGAAA
Organism: Ceratobasidium sp. 423; assembly: GCA_019616915.1. Classification (NCBI taxonomy): domain Eukaryota; kingdom Fungi; phylum Basidiomycota; class Agaricomycetes; order Cantharellales; family Ceratobasidiaceae; genus Ceratobasidium; species Ceratobasidium sp. 423. The sequence goes on from WSTI01011587.1 coordinate 9,697, forward strand.
AACGACTTGTGACTATATCTCAAGATCTTCCACGGTCAACCACGCCGGCAGTGGACTCAGACCCCTTTGCCGACCCCTCCACGCCTATCTCACCCAAATCCTCTCGTCGCATCTTAATTCCCACCAACCCAAGCGCGTCCGAGCATGACTCGCCTTCTAACGGCATTAATCCTTACGATCCTTTATTGTCTCGTGCGAACACTGCTACCACCTCGTTTAGTGCAATGTACTCGCGTGGTGCCCCTAGTACCGACACGCATACAGACCCTACATCAAGTGGGGAACGTCTCAGCGAGAAAATACCTCAACAAGCAAGGCAAAGGCTCCACTCCGAACAGCAGGCCCTCTCCGAGGAGGATGTCGCCTCCCGAATCATTGTTCCAGGGCGGGCAGTAGATATGGGATCACTGGGGAGAGACCATGTTCCGGATGTGGACGAACACGGGCTCCTACCTCCTGACTATTTCCAGGCGACACAACCCATCCCATCCCGACAACCCTCACAGGCTGGCCCTAGTACTCGCTAATGGGTATATAAATTCCTATTATTTGTTGTTTGGACCCTCGACAACCTGTAGTATACTGTTGCCAGTGCCCATATTTCCTTGGGCGATCGCTCCTTTATCATAGTTGGCCCGGGCTCTGAAATCTAGTTTAAAGGGCTGGCTCCCCACTCATTTCTGTCGATCCTTGTAGTTTTTTCCTTAAATTTTCGTTTGCTCGTTATGGTCTAATGCTCCCTTTCATGTTACAATTAGCGTATATCAACTCAATGTAATCATTCACTGCCTAATGGATGCAAACTTCAAGTTGTCTCAACTTGCAACTTGCAGGTTGAGACAACCCAGTTCGCACGGAATGGGGGCAAGGCTAACAAACTAAGGTAGACTGTCGCTTTATTTAATTTCATTTGTCTTCTGTATTTCACGGAGATAAAGGACGTTTTCCTTGCATGCAATTGAACAGAGACGCTGTAGTTTGCAGAGATCATCTCTACAATATTGTTTATTTGCGCATGCACCCTGAGTCACGTGAGAAATTTTCCAGTGGGGTATAAAATCCTCGATTTTCGTTTAAATCAAACTCAACTCATTTCTCGGATGGGCTTTATTGTCCCCTCGCACAAAATTCGACTGGGCGAGGGCCTACTGCCTTTCCAAGATGGATGTTCCCGTTCAGCTGGAGTGCAACTCGTAAGGGTATCCTAATGATGGGATATTCGTTGCAATGAGGTGATTTCTCCTTACCGGAATAGGGCACAGCTTTTTGTAATGCTGGCTGATTTGGGCATATAATATGTACATATAGACATCCGGAATTCATGGTTTATATCAGCTGTACGTCTCGATGCTGGCGAGTCATACTGATGGGCCAGTCAGTGTCGGCAGTCGAGTCGAGGGCGACCCTAATTTTAGGTTTGGTATCCACCGGGTGATACGTGCATACGTCATAAGATGCTCCACTCCTCACATGGTCGTATCAAGGTTTAAACGGGAGGGGCCCCTTGCTTCAATTTCTGGTCATCGGAAAATACCTCGAAAAGAGGGTTACAAACGACCCACGGCACAAACTTGAATATGACACAAAGTGTGTTACAACCTGTGAACCCGTCGATGATCTCCGACTCCGAGAAGGAAAACGAGGCACCATGGGTGGTGAGGAAGCTAGTAGGGGTACGTACTTCGTAATTCTTTGCCAAGGGTGCATTCACGAAACATTGTTTAGAGTATGACCGGCAGGGTGGTGCTCTCATCTTATGAAACCTTGAAGGCCACGAGCACATCAATTGTTTGCCTATCTCCAGTATGCGTTTCTCCGCCGACATAGCACGAGTTTACACTGACCAAAAGTCCGGTAGTGGGGAGACTCTTCGCCTTTGCTTCTACCATGCATCAGGTTCCGAGACCTCGTAGTAAGTTACGATTTCATTCAAGATGAGTGTAGTCCAGTAATAGGAGTTTTAGGTTCACACTGTTATCGCAGCAACGGTATGTAAGCGGCCTTCTGGCAATCTAGCTTGGACGCGTCCTAAACTTTAATTCGATAACATGTCAGGGAGGCACTGCGGCAGTCGCAGCTCCGGTTATGGGACCGATCGCAGATACAGCGGTTGCAACGTTCGGAGACACAATAGCAGTTGAGATTGGGAATATTGTCTCATATGATCTCGGAACCAAGGTGCTTTAGACTCAAGCTGAACCCTCGTATGTCATTGATGATAACGCACCATCAAACCAGCTAGCAAATGACCTGATCGCGGAAAAAACTGCAAAAACGATTATACCGGTTCATTCCGCCCGCCTTGAAACAACCTCTGTCAAAACAATCTTGATAACGCTCAAGTTCAAGCATACAATGTCTGATGCTGAACTCGAATTTTTCCGAAGCGGAACCGTGCACCAGGATGGGGACCTTTTTACGAACATAAAAGACTACCTGAGCATCGAAAAGGTATAGTTTACTTCGCGTTGATGACTTCCTGGATGCGTAATTGATGCTGAATATCAGGGTTGGTTCAGTCCATATCTTTTCGCTTCAAGCCGAAGACCCGTCATCCCGAGGTCGATGAAGCCTGATATTATTTTCTGTCATGGACCTTTCCTTTTGGGTGACTATCGTATCGCCGAAACGCTACTTGCCGAGAGTGCATCCATCATCAAGCTGTGTCTCGACCCTCCAACAGCGCCTGCACCAATGAATCCAGAGTCGCCAAAGAATCCGACTGGTGACATCAGTAGTCCCCTGGCTCCCAAATCACCCATGCTGAAAGCTTCCGAAAAGGCTTTGGAACTAGGTCACAGGATATCATCATATTGGTCTAGGTCTACCTCTCCAACGCCTGAAGATAGTAGGGCAGCCTCATTGGTACCAGCCCCCGACAAGACAACAATAACATCCACTTCTGCGGATCACTCTGCTGGGCCTTCAACTGCCGTGCCCACCACATCAATTCCAACCCCTCGTCGCATACTAGTTGTAGTGCTTGGGCTTTCACCTCACCGCAGACTGTGGACAACTTCTGCACGCCCAGGAGAGTCCGTGATAAATTATCACTTGCTGAATGGGTGCCCTGCTCTTGTTCTCCCAGCTGTGTCGACGAAAGGTAGCACTCCTTTGGTGGCTTGGGATACTCTCGCCCTTGAGCACCTGCATATAATCAGGAAGGAGAAAGGGGAGGTGGGCGGAGAGGCGTTCAAAGGCGTTGTTACCTGCCTCTTCGAGTATCTGAGTCTTTGCATCGACTGGGACCGTATAATCATCCCCGAAGAGGTCACTAACCATCCAGAGGGCGCGGATACTGCGAGTGGCGAGGAATTTAAGAAGCAGCTCGTCCAGGACGGAATAGAATTAGTACTTGCTGGGGCTATCAAGAGCCATGATTCAAAGGTCGTCAAGGGTCGTCATGTTTCGAATGCCCTGATCTACAACTACACTCTCGACCTCCATGTATACTGACGTGCCTGATATCCATGATACCAAACACAGCTGATGATCTCGCCTTAATATTCCCCTTGGGGATATTATCTCAGCGGGACTTCTTGAGATTCGACTAACTTCAGCACCATCCGGGACGTGATTGAGATGTCGGATATCGCAGCCAATTGAAATAAAACAGCATGTATTACACCGGCCAACGGCTCATTTCACCCTTCCTTTCACTTATGCTAGAGTATCCGATCGAAAGATACTCTATATGCGCATGATCACGAGTTCTTGAGGAACGGGCCATCTCCGGCACTCGGAAGGTGCGGGCCGAAGCCAAAGGATCCCTACCCTAATTATTCGACGCTTTAAATGCACGGATATTGAACCCCTCTTGATCAACACAACGACCTCGCGATCGAAGGAACGTTCAGTACCGCACAGCATCATGACTCGCACAAGCCCTCCTCCAGGTACAACCGTAAACGTGGACCATCCGCATAAAGCTTGCTAATCAGTACTTGAACATAATAGGTATATACGTTCCTACCCTGTGCTTTTTCAAAGGAGAAAAGCAGGAGATAGACCACGAAACGATCACAAAGCATGTACAAAGGTAAATCCTTAAATGATTGCAGATCTACATAAGGGGCATGTGGGTTTAATCTTTGTTTGTCTCGAAGACTTGCCCGGGGAGGCGTTCAAGGCCTCGTTGCAAACGGTACAACCGGTCAGTTACCCTTCACGTGTACATCAAGTATACAAAAACCCCGGCTAGGGTTTCTGATGTACAAGCCCCCGTTTGTTAGGCGAGCCATCGCATCTCTCTCGTGCTGAGCGATTGGCGGTGATCAAAACGCATCGTGCCGCACTGGATAGTGCTGGATTCCAGAATTTGCCTTTGATTGTGGGGACGGGCGTGTCATCCACCTGGGAGACGATCGAGCTCACCAAGGATGCTGCGGAGGCTGGCGGTAACTTTGCGTTGGTCATTCCTCCAGGCTACTTCAAGTCGGCCATGACAGATGCATCCTTAGAAGCATTTTTCACAGAGGTGAGTCGTGCTATGATTCATATAAAATAAGCTTTCGATATGAACCGCACCCAGGTCGCAGACGCATCACCGATCCCAATCCTGTTATACAATTTCCCAGGTGTTGGAGCGTGTGAGTCGATTCAACGAAAATCTCCGTGCCGGCAATATAACCATAACCCTAGCCAATGGTATCGACCTCGACCTAAGCCTTATTGCCAAACTCGCTAAACACCCGAACATCGTCGGAATCAAGCTTTCGTGCGGAAACTTGGGCAAGGCAGCGCGACTTGCCGCTTTGTACTCCCAAGATGAGTTTGCGATCTTCATGGGTCTTGCCGAGACGTTGTTGCATGGGTTGACTGGCTCTGGGATCTCCGGTGCGATCACTGGGTTGGCTAACAACGCACCCAAGGCGTGCGTGAACTTGTATGAACTATACGCAAAGGGAGATTTGGAGGGTGCTAGGAAGGCCCAGAAAGAAGTTAGTGCTGCGGCTGAAATCGAGCTCAAGGGGAGCATCCCTGGTATGAGGGTGAGTGCATACCACCACGACTCCAGCCACCAAATCTAAATGGAGAAATCCTTTCTAGTACGGGTGTGTGCACTACTTTGGATATGGAGGAGAGTCGCGTCGTCCTTTCCAGCCTATTAGTGAGGAACTCAAAGCCAAGACGGTTGCATGGCTTGACCCACTGATGGATAAGGAAAAGTAAAATTATCATTGGACTACTTAACATTTTTGGCTATCGCCGTTATTTCATGAATAAAAGCGCATTTAACCTCCGACCCGGGTTCCGTTCCTGTCGGTGCATTGCCACCAAACGCTACACTCTGGGTATAGTCCTGCCGGCTCGTTTCCAGCGTCCTTGAGGAGTAGTGCCAAAACACCATGGGCTGGGACCGTGCGAGTGATGTTGCGCACTGCGGTGCCATTGTTGGTATGTGCCCATAGATCCTAAAGGAGATTGAGTTTGTTGTTCAGGAAAATCTTGTAGAAGGGTAGTCAATATAACTCACTCTGATCGTGTACTGACGACCCGCACGGATCCATGGTGACTCGGTCAAGTTGAAGCTCAATTCAGCAGGTTCGTCGAGGGTGTTTAGCTATCAGAGTTTGTCAGTTAACTATTCATAGGGTGCATTGCCCGAAAGACCCACCATCATGATGACTAGACACAACGCCAATCAGCACAACTGAAAACGTATATTGACTACTAGCGTCATACCTGTTCCGTTCTGGCTGCGCCCAGACCAATACTGAGCTGGGTGGGTCGCGTTGAATGACCAATCGGGCTGGCACGCATACAGTCAGTCTTTGCGATCTAACCTATCGCAACGACCTACGTTAATCCCCCAACGGAAAGGAGAGATGCTCTCCCCATACACCGGGTCCTGATTGATCGCCAAAATCTCACGGTTGGTCAAGATACTCAATGTATCGGGAGTGATGGCCGAAAGCTGAAAAACAGAAACAAAAACAAAAAATTGGGGTCAACTATTGCGGCCGGAAATCGGGATAGACTCACGTTGGTGCCGATGAACAGGGGCGACTTCATGAGTGCCCATGCGGTCCAGTGGGATTTCCTTTCTTCGTAAGTAAGGTTTCCGTTTCCACTATGCGAAAGAAAGTAAGTTTGAGAATGCTAAGCGGTTACGCACACCAACATTTGAAGCTACGATAGCCGAAGGGTAAGATTTGCCTGTCAATATCGGGTGCGGGGCGGAGATACTAACCATATCAAGGTCATTGCGGCCATAATAATCGGTCGACGATGTAATGAACGAATTACTACGCAAGTAGCGTTAGGGTCGAACATTAACGATGAGAGGGTGATCACAACTCACAAATTGACAATGTGGGTCAAACTGGGCCACGTGGGGGCTATATGCGCGAAGGTAAGCCACCATAATTGCAAGTCACCGGCAAGTCAAGGGGACACACCAATATCACCGGTAGTCTGAGAATGGTTAGAATGAGCGGAAAATCCCATAGAGTCGGCTAGAACCAACACTTACTCTCCAACTCTGACCGACTTCTTTTCCCCAAAGCCAAACTTGGTCCCAACCCCACTCGCATAGCGAAAAGACTATCGGAACCTTCTTGGCTTTCTTTGCCACAGCAATAAGTGCATCGCGCATAGGGGTATAGCCTAATCGGTTTCCCCGATCAACCAATAATGCGACGCCGCTCCGAAGGGGAGGGTACTTACGACCGTAAACGCCTTGGCGGGTGATGCTATCATACGGAACTATAAAACGGGAAGTTCAGTTTGTTGGTGTAAACCCGAATACGTCGTAGGCTAGACTAGATCACTTACTGGCGCAATTGTCGTACTTAAGGTAGTCGATGCCCCAATCAGAAAATGTCTGCGCATCTCTGTCCCACAAAATGAATAGTCAGGATGCACGTGGCTAAAAGGGTAGAATAGACTTGCTTTAGCTCGTAAGAGTAAGACCCAGGAAAACCCTGCAGACGTAAGAGGGGAATGATAAGCGCATACCCACGCGAGGGCGGAGAATAACATACTCCGCATGTGAACCAACCCGCATCGCTGTAAATGCCAGCCTTGAATCCCATCTTGTGTAGGGTGTTGGTGAGATTTTTGATCCCACTAGGGAACTTGGCTGGGTCTACCAAAGTTACAAAGTCAATTGTAACCTTGACCTATGGCATCAGTGATAGAATCTTAGGTTTACCTGCAACCAATTCTCCCGTCTTGCTTCGGTTCTTAAGGGACCAACAATCGTCGATGTTCACATAATTGTATCCAGCTGCCTGAAGCCCATACTTTTGCATCAAGGTTGCAGTTTCGATGATGAGCTGCTCGCTGATATCGCACTGATAAAAGTTCCACGCTTTTTTGCCGGCAGCAGCATAAGAAATCATTCTAACGCAAAATGGATACAGCGTAACGTACTATTGTACCCCAAGACAGGCAATTTTGCAACCCCCACATCCAGAGCGTTGACAGCGGTTCCGCTGACAGCAGCGAGTCCGAGAAGAGAAACGAGCATGTTGTACTGTGCTGGCAGTTACAGTCGCGATTCTTCGGTGCCGTACTGTGGATTCCCCACCTCTACCTCGGCCGTCGAGTTTTATTCTCCCCTCGGCCCCCAAGTAATATGTTTCGAAGTCCCCGCTCATTAGACGGCGTGAACGGAGCATTGGCTGTTAGGGGACAAGATCTATGTCCATTTGGGAGCGAAGGGCGAGTTTGTCCGAGGAAGCAGCGTGCTAGGTGGGTACCTCGTAAGTCCAGAGCGTTGCCCGGAATAGAACCAATTGCCATCGAGGGCCGGCACTTTCTCCTATTGGACTAATAGCTCGTACTAAGATTTTGCATAGGCATCGATGTGTGCGAAAATATCCGAAGATTAGCCTTTTGGTTCGCGAATTCCAGAGTAAATATCACAGTTCGTTGACAAGACGTGAGGTGCAGGGCTGTAGCCTGTCGGGTCATTGGCGAAGTTTGACCTCGATGGGAATTCTCCGAAGCGCTTGGCACTAAATTGATTATGTAATGCTGTGGCACATCTGGTTCTTGCCGAATGGGGTGATATTCGTGAGAGCTCCGCTCATGCACAATGTCCTCGAGTAAGGGTACAAAGCAGACGGGCCCGAGAAAATGGGCAGTATAGATCTGTTTCGAAAGCATGTGCGGCTTGTGGTAGACAACGGAGTTCCCCGAGCATCGGAGCTCGATACGTCTATAGGAGGCAGCCTCTTTGGTTGTTGGCAGAATAATACCTTTCTTGACTCCGCTTCCAACTCCCCACGTCCAAGCACCGAATTGGGTTGTCGCTTACAGTATGCTCATCCGCACCCTTTATAGCCAGTTCCTACCGCGGATCCGAAGGTCACGGATTATTCGGAGATGCGCGCTGACTTTGGGCGTGAAACCAGTATGCAAACACTCAGCACTACCCACCCAATCCACATCGATTCACTAGCCAATTAGTTCCGCTACTCGCACGGTTGGGAATAATTTACTGCTAGCCAGCCACTAATGATTGAAACGAGTACCATACTACTTTGGAGCTTAAATGCACTTAAGCACTTACTACATTTGCCAGGTGTTTCTCTCTGGTAATTCTGCCAGAGTAGGAGCACCGAGCAAGAGAAGGCTTTTCACTCTAATTCCGGGGTGTGTTCACTCGGCCGAAATTTTGGGGGCTCCTAGCACCCGTTTTGCTAACCATGGCTTTATTAACGCTGGCCCTTTGACGATCACTGGCGCTTCATAGGGTTGCATGTCTTAGCGCGGTGAATTTCCAATCCCACCGAATTCGATTTTTGTCAGCGCACCGGAGTCGAAACGAACCGCCGGGAAGTGTAAATTTAATAAGTTAGCCTTTACAGATCTGAGTCCAGCAGTTCTTGCGCTTAGCGGGGCACTGATTCCCTAACCCTAAACATCCCCATTCTGTGCGGTATATTGGCCTACATTTTACGCATCGTTTCATCCGGTTCAGCACCTATTACAAATCATTGCAGGCACCAATAAACAGGCGTACTATGAACCCATTTTCCGATCTTATTTTGGTCTATACAAGATGTTTAGTTCACAGTGAATCTTGAGCTTGGTGAGACAATCATCAAGCGCTTAAAGAGCCACGTGCAAATAGCCTTGGCACACGCACAACACAGCAACGCCCACGCCTCAGACCCACCCACCACCAGCACGAGCCACGATGCCGTTCTCAATGCGCTGTAAGCCAAATTTACACATTTCCGTTCTTGCCACCAACCAATAATGTGTCCGGTACAGACCACAAACGTATTACGATCATTCCCAAATTCTTGTACCTCAACATCAACGGGCGCGTAAGTCTCCTAAAGTCACACATGGCGGTTATAAGCTCACCAACGATGCAGCATATTAGCTTTAGTGCCAAGATCGGAGACCACATTACCATTCACAAGTAATCTGCGCGAGAGCTGGTCTGTCAATCCCCTGTGTGCCCGACTGTTCGCTGTGTTGCTTTGTAATATATACCACCCGCTGTTTGTAAGAATGCGAAACAATAGCTAATATGATTGGATTGGACTACAAAACCGAGAACGAAGGAAAACGTTTATTTTGATCCGCAAATGTACACAGCATCCATGCAAAGTGAGTAGATGCACAACACTAATAAGTCCCAGGTTTTCCTCTTTACTTAGTAGTTCTTTTTCTTTTCATCGATCGACATGCCACCTGCGGAAACTACTTAGTAGATGCAGCACAAGAGTAAGGAGCTTAACGTACCAGGTCCCATGTTTACGAGCAACAACAACCCACCAACAATCGACAAGGTCTGGAAAAAGTCGTATCTGCCATCCAGTAATAAGCAACCAGCAACACAAAGCAAATCTGCAGGACATACTTCAAGAAATCACGTTGAGGATGCGCAGAGTGGACGCTCCACCAGTTGTTAATGAACACGTTGAAGACCGAGAGGAGCACGACTAGGAAGCTCGCAGACCACTTGGCCTTGAACCCGACAGCGACCATTCCACATGCTGCGAGTCCAAAGACGGACACAAACGCACGGGCAACGGACCATTCACCGTTGAGCACGAATCCGATGAAAAGGAAGATAAGGAGCACGCGGCCGGCCAATTGGAAGCTGATCGAAGGCGTAAGTTTATTTTCGGTCACATGGTTAGGGGGAAGGACACGTACTACATGCGCCTGTCATTTTCGCTCAAAGATGGGAGTCCTGCAAAGCGTTTCTTGGAGGATTGCATGGTATCGCTAAAGACCATGATGAGACCACCGATAACAGAGAGGTTGCGCAGGAAAAAGTTGAGGTCGAAGATGAGGCCATAACCGAATCCTTGGATAATTACTACGCCCAGGAGACCCGCGACTGCAATTTCAGAGTAGCGTCGTGCAATGATTGCTCCAGACCCCGCAAGCATAGTCTGCAAGCCACTTAGTCCCGAGTTACTGAGCGCAGGGATTTACTTACAAGAATATTGAAGATGAGGAAGAAATGGCTGATTCCCCAAGGGAAACCACGATGCCTATCGAATAATTGAGCTCCCATTCTCTTAATCCTCATTCTCCAACTCACTTTTGCAGGTACCAGACCTGATCTCCCCATTGTGTCATAATCCGCAACGCGTCTTCCAAGAAAGTCACGACAATCAAAAAGCGGCCGATCGACGCCAAGTGCGGACGCAATGGCTGCGAATAAATATCGATTGCATCTTCAATCTTGCCCGCAACTGCACGGACTTGCGACACAGCATCATCCTCTTGCGAGCTAGAACGCATCGAGGAGCTCGTGTCAGGCATGTAGGATGGCCCAGGTGCGGGTCGGTTAATGTTAATCCTGTTGGACATATTGTGTAGTATCTACTTTCGGTGTATCCATTAGTATCTATCCTACCTCATACTCGTTACAACTTACAGGTGGTGGTTTGGTTGAGTTCAGAAAAAGGCGCAAGCCAAGCTTATACCCCCGGCGGATCGAAATAAGTTGCCAGGCGCAGAGAGCGGATGTAGGAGAGTTCCAATACGATATACTAACCTGACGCGTGGTCAAGAGCCTGAACGACACGTAGTAGATTACATAAGGACCTTCTTCGCTTGTTGATCGGCTTAGCGCGCGCTTCGGTAGGCGGAGTAAAGCT
>WSTI01011588.1:0-12701 GCA_019616915.1 Ceratobasidium sp. 423
TCACAGACAGTGGGTTCTTTGGTGTGTATATGCATGTAATATGACGTAGAACTACAACCAATGGCTGTGGTCACACCCGAAACAACGTATCGTGGAAATTACCCTTTTCCGATTTGCAGAGCTGTGAGCGTTCTATCTTTCGATTTTTCGATTTATAATTATATTCCTGCTATACCCCAACCTTGGCTGGTGGTCGGTTCTTACTAGTTTTGCATCCAAGCAGTATAAGGTGAAAGTTACCAAGAAAGGCATATTGACATCACGTGCCCTGCTGGCGGATATAAGATCGGCGCAAGCGCTTTATTGACGCTTTCACCCACCACGTCTCGTCTGGGAACGAACTAAACCGGTCCGAACGAGTCTAATTTCATTATACCCGATGGATAAATCCGTATCTTGGAAGGGGAATCGCTTTTGGCACAATCATGACCGGGAGGGCCACATTGAGAGGCTACAGGTCCTAGCACATAAAACAATATTTCCTTCTATGCCTGGTACCGAGAATGTCAATGGACGCCGCGGCGATGTTATTCCCATACCAGGCTTAATCCCTGGTGAGACGCTACTTGACTCAAGACCACCGGATGACGCCATTTCACCTGCGATAAAGGTCGATTCTTGCTCAGCACTCAAACTGGACATTCAATCGCTACATACAACATCGCGTAGACAATCCATAAGCTCCCCCATGTCTCCCATTGATTTACGTATTGCGGAACTTGAAGCCTCAATAACTACTGAACGAGCCTCGCGTCTCTCTGCTTCACCCAGAATTCTATCTAACCTGCGTCCTGAGCCGGCTCAACGGCGGTCTTCACTCACCCTAAAGACTGGAATATCTCGGTTGCCTCGTGAAATTACTCGAAAAATTGTTGATTCTATTGAATTTCGCTGCGATATTGCCGCCCTATCTCAGGTGTCGAGAACATGGCGGGAGGAGACCCTTCCGAGATTGTACTCAACCTTGACCTTGCGAGGATGGGACCAGATCATATCTTGCTTGGCCACGGTGGCTTCGGCCGATCGGATTGCTAATCTGGTTGTCGACCTTACGCTCGGTAGGGTTCTTCGCCCGCTAAGCTCCATAGCTGGACTGACGTTATCACAGACACCGGCGCATGGCCCACACAACTAAACCACGAGTTTTACTCAATTGTCAGGGACGCCTTGGATAGAACTCGTAATCTGCGCAGGCTGGTATTACTCCTAGATTCGGATATTGTTCGTATTTCTCTTCGCACACAGGGTTCTGATCTAAGGCAGAGATATGATCAGACATTGGGATACGACGTTTCGACGATTCTAGAAGGCTGTCGTTTCAGGCTCCACCATTTTGTGTACGAAGGTCCCGATGCCCTCTCATGTTTGGAAACGTTCCTCGGCTTCCAGTCGATGATCCGTACTCTCCAGGTGTGCATTGTTATTTTGACTTAGGTGCAGGTCCCTCACTATTCTTTCATTGATAGATACCATACCGTCCCGCCATCATGCGTTCCGCTTTCCCGTTACCTCCTAACGTTACTCAGCTTTGGCTTCCACTTTCCGGGCATGCAAATGGATTCCAATACGATCAACTAGAAAACATCTCACACCTTTCGATTAAGGGGGAGCCCATGCCCACCAATCTCGAGCAGTTCAGGCACTCTCCGGTTCACTATTTGGCGCACGATGTGTCCTCCTGGACAGCAACCAAGCTTATGCTCCCAGTTTGGTTTCAGAGCGTTATTCCAGGAATGTTCTCCAACCTTCGTATTCTGCGACTCATTGACTATTGGGTAACGTGCGAAACTGGCGAGAGCACGCCTGCGCTTCCTCTGCCCATTCCGGCCAACGTGACCACCGAATTGCCTGAATGGGGCAATAATGGTGTGTTCCCGTTGGTTAACCCTATTGACCCACCCCCTCCAGTGGAGAGTGAATCCACGCCTTTTGGCATTGGCCACTTCCTAGAGGGTACACAAGCTGAACCCGATAAAACGAAAGCCCCAATCCTTCGTGTGGAATCCGGATTGCTCTATATGTTGGGCCACTTGCCTGGTCTCCAAGCTCTAGAAGTCGGCGGCTTTATTGTTCGGGATGCAGGTCAACTACGTAACCAGAACGGACAAACTGAATATTGGCTGTCCCAGCGCGTTCAATGGGAGGAGGATTTCATCCACTTGATTACCTCGCGTGCCGCTAAAAGCCTTGTGGTCGTTTCGTTTTTGGCTTGCGACAAACCGCTTTATCTATCGGCATTTCGAGACGCGCCATTAACTAGTGCTAATTCGCACCGACGGTGGTGTGCTTATCTTCATAGGGCACGGTCGCAGGTATCCCGCGAAGCTAAGGATTCAGGTATCACGGTTCCGAAATTGATAGCTCGAATGGGGGTTCAGCGATGGGCGGGCTCTCCCACGGAACCTGGCTCATGCAATTACGGGGTTGACTCATCCTTCGTGCCATCTAGATTGACCCGCGATTTGTCTGAAGAGGCTGTTATGAGCGAGTGGATACATATAGGGCCAATCGACGGTTGGAAACGCCGAGTCAGTGTAAGGCACCTACGAGATATTTGGCCACAAGGGTGTTGAGGGGGTGATGCGCATACAAATTCATTTTGAAATTAAGCGGCATATATGTACGCCTGTTTATGCCCGCCTGTTACATTTGGGTACCATTTCCTCAATAATAGTCCTCTTGAAGTGGATCTTCTAAAAGAATTCTTAGTCACGTAGGCGCGTTCTTAAAAGGAGCTCACACGACCCAATTAAGGCAATTCCGACAAACATAGGGGCGAGACTACCTGATCGCCCCTATGATCATCGAACATCGTAGCTGATTCACTCCTTCCCCTATCGTAGAAAATTTGACTCGGGACGCGTATAAAAGCACCCAGAGGAGGTCATTCCTCTCTCCACCCCCCATCCTCTCTCCCCGACTTCCCCCAACTCTCCCACCCTCAGCCGATCCTTTCTATCGTTTCAAGCACATACGTGTTCTAGATACCCTCCAGACAGTACGTCGATTCTCTTCATCTTAGCGTTTTAGCTCATCCGTTGGCGACGTAGCAGGAACATTACATCGACCCCTCAATCCAACATGCCTCCGACCATCTACCGTCCGACACGCGCCCATCCTTCCTCCTTGGTCCCTGCTTCCGAGCACCACCCGGACCTTGTGTGGCTTATGAGTCAACGCGTCAATGCCGGGATGGTGGATTACATTGTAGCCAAAGTTCGTGAGGTTGTCCCTCATTGCTGTGATACATGCCATCCGCCGATCTCCCAAAAGCGATCGGATTCTCTCAGCACACTTCCCAGTCCTCCTGTGACTCCAACCAAGCCCGCGTTTCAGAATGGCTCTGGTCGTCGAGGCGGGCACGAAGGTAGTAGAGCTTGTTGTTGTGTTAATAACCCCTGAACTCATTCAACTTGATAGCGGCGCCTCTTCCTGTGTTGGAAGACTTTTTAGGAAACATCATTTCCTCTTCCAAGCTACAGGCGCCGACCCTGTTGTGTACCCTCATCTACCTCGACCGCATTCGTCCGAAACTCCCCCCAATCGAGAGTGCACCCCATTCCAGTAAGTGGGTCCAGCGCCAATTTGCTGGGGTATTCATAACGAGTTCTAGGGAGTCCCGATGTCCAGCATAGGGTACTAATGGCCACGATCATTTGTGCGGCCAAGTATCTTAATGATTCGTCTCCTAAGAACAAGCATTGGGCTTTATACAGCTATGGCTTGCTCACGTGTCAGGACGTCAATGCAATGGAATTGCAACTTTTAGTAAGTCAACGTAGACATGACTTTTCGAAAACGTACTAAAGACTCCTAACAGGGGCTCCTCGATTGGGATCTTCGTTTGACGGAGGAAGAGTGCACGCGTGAGTGTATTCCCTATCTACTACTGGCGAATCCTAACATCCGTGGCAAGGCGCATTCTCGGTATTTTTCAGGAAGTCTGAACCTTCTGCTACCAAGCAACCTACAACCCCTCCGAAAGACACCGTGGCTCGCGTTGGCCCCTCACAGACGATGCCGAATGTCCAACCGAACTCTCATCTTTCCGTTCCTTCGAATCGACGAGCCAGTCGCCCCGCACGGATCGAAGCTTCGACAGGTCCAGCCCACTTGCATTCGTCATTCACGCACTCAGGTGCCCCAAACGCACTTATGTCACCGCCTCCCAGCGCTGTCAGTGCTAACTTCAACGGGCGCCAGGGGGCGTCGCCAGTGGGTGGTCAAGCCGGACTATCGAATGGGGAGGATACCACGAAGAAGGTTGGGTATATGCATACCTATACCGCTAGGTAGGTACTCTAATATGACCTGTCAGGGCGCCCTACTTAAAAAGTTTATGCCATCAAGGTATACCCGTTCAGCTCAGGAAGCTCGGCCCACCGTCCAAGCACGCAGCTCCACCTCCCATCCTAACGTTCGTTTCGCTGCTGATCTGGTCACCCCAACCAGTGAGGCTACGACTGGAAGCACCGAGGACTCTGTTTCTTCTTGGCCATCCCTCTCGCGTGCTAACGGGATTCTAGAGCGTGTATGGGGTAATAGCCATCACCCCGGACGCGGTGCTATTAGGTCATCTCGTAGTGTCGGTGGACTCTTCCGGGCTGCAACGTCGGATGCTCTCTCTGAGCGGGCAAGTGCGCGTGTTTGATTGCAATTCTGTGCTTGGCATTGTGCTTAAACGACTCATCTGTATCGAGTACCGGCTAAGGTTTCCGTTGAAATGTTTTCTTGCTGCTTTTTTTCATGTTTTGTTTTGAAACGACTATGCATGCCTCAAGGGCAAAGCATTCGTTTGTTCTAACCATCGTCGCTCTTTATTCTCTACTTCCACTTGGAATACTGTTGTTATTTTAGATCCCATCCCCCATCCCCTATCGCCATCTCTTGTTCCTCATCCACCCACCCTTTGGATCAGCACTTAACTTTTCCCATAATATCATACTTCCGCTCTATACTCTCAATGTATCTCTATAGGCGTGTAGAATTACATCACCCCTGATTTGGTTTCATTGGGGTCAGGGATAAACTAAGGTCTGCATCCTACACTATACAAATTGAATCCTGGATCTGGTTGCCCTTTAAGGCCGTTGGCGCGCCACACGCGGTACCACCCGACTATCATTGCGTAAATACAGTAGTGACGATTGAGATGGGACCGCGCGTTACTATACACGGATTGGCGTTGCCGTGTGTCCTGGTGTTGGAAAACCCCAAACTAAGCTTATCCCTTACCACATCAACTCGTAGACTTTACGCGATTCTTAGGTTCGTCGAGGGATGAACAAACCCAGAAACTACTTAGGGACGTTCGGCCCTTCTAGTGCTTATAGAAGAGCACTATTTGTCCCGTCATGAATGAAATATTTACCGGGACTGATGGTCATTTCATGGTGGTTGTGGGGTTCGTCGAGGCCACGACGCGTCCACGCGAGGGATTAGTAGCACTCCCCTAGGGAACTACATCCAAGCGTTTACATATTATCCGAAAGCATTTTCAAACCCAGAGCGGGACGTATGATCTACCATTTCCCTATCTGGTGCAAAGAGTTTGAAGGAGTAACTGTTGCGCGTACCAACGCGATGGAATGTGGGCGAGATGCTTCGGTGCCTCGTCAGCTCCTTCTACAAATCGACCCCGGCAAGGAGCACCACTGGATCCAATAGGTATGCACTTCCCGATTGAGCTGATTGGGGGAAATGTTCTTGACAGATGGAAGGCGCAATTGGAGTGATCGTCTGGACATGGTTTCATCTGCATACAGGGAACTTGCTAGGAGGGGTTTTGCATGACTTCCGATTTCGCCAGTATCCATGCAGCGGGAATAGGCCATTCCGAAAAAAGGTCTAATGCACTTCGTTTGGGACCAAACTCAGATGAACGTTCACGTGTGCAAACCAGCAAAGACAGCGTATAAAACCCCAGGGCGAGGAGGCAGAAATCCATACAACCCACTCTTTGGTGTCTTTTCCCTGTCTCGACTGCATTACTATGACCTTCATGACCCAGATCCAGAAAGAAGTTGACATTATTTTCGTTGGTGGTGAGTCCGATCTCAACGGTATCTTTGCAACCCCCACCTGACCATCGATCTTTTTTGCAGGAGGAACCACTGGTAAGCTCTGCTCACTACTGGTCTCGAAAAACATGGGACCCACCTATGTTTCGACGCATTCTAGCTTGCGTCGCCGCTGGTCGTCTCGCAAAGGCCAATCCAGAACTCGACATTCTTCTGGTCGAACAAGGTTCAAACAACTACATGGAGCCAAATGTCGTCACACCTGCAGTGTTTATAACGCATATGGCTCCTGGCAGCAAGACCGCGTAAGTATTTTTTGACGACATATCACCTTATTTCTGTCATTGACCGCTTCACAGTACTTTTTGGAAGGGGAACCAGAGCGCTGCTCTGAATGGACGTAGCCCGATTGTACCAACTGGTAGGTTTCGCGGATTGCTTTGAACGCGGAGTGTTCCTAATTGCGAATGGGCCAGGCCGAACGCTGGGTGGTGGATCTAGGTAAGTGAGTTTGCCCAACATAATCAAACGTTTGATTGACCAACGTATCATCAGCATCAACTTCTTAATGTGAGCAACCTTGTCGATCTTCCGCAC
Source organism: Ceratobasidium sp. 423 (assembly GCA_019616915.1). Lineage (NCBI taxonomy): Eukaryota > Fungi > Basidiomycota > Agaricomycetes > Cantharellales > Ceratobasidiaceae > Ceratobasidium > Ceratobasidium sp. 423. The sequence goes on from WSTI01011588.1 coordinate 6,618, forward strand.
TAAACCTACTTAACACCCATTCCTGCTTAAAGGTATACGCGCCCATCAGCTTCGTAAGTCCAAAGTCCAACTGAGTCGTTTGGGATGATACTAATCCACGCTGACAGTGATTTCGATGACTGGAAAACCGAAGGCTGGGGCTCCAAGGACATGCTCCCTCTGCTCCGCAAGGCAAGTCCTTTAACATGAACGGATTGAGCATGGTTATTAACCTGCTTGGTTTAGATGGAAACCTACCATCTCGCTTCCGGTCGCGAATGTCATGGATACGATGGCCCATTAAACGTATGCGGGTAATCTGATCTAGAGACAGTCAACTAACGACCATCCATTAGGTTTCATACGCTGACAAAGATACATACCCGACCGTAGCACAGGCATACCTCGAAGTAGCCCAGAAGAGGGGTATCCCTCTAGTCCAAGACAAACAGGACCTCAATACCGGACATGGTTGTCAGGTAAGTCGATTATTGTGCAGCCATAATGCGTTACTGAGATTCCATTCGGTAAGCGTTGGGCAAAATGGGTCGATCCAGTGGTATGTCTGCCCTATTGACCAGGGAGTTGTCCAAACTGAGTTCCTTTACAGACTGGAACCCGACAAGATGCAGCTCACCGATACATCCACCCTCTGTCTGATAACAAGCACCTGCAGATCATGACTGGGACCAAGGTCGTCCGGGTCGTTTTCGACGGAACCAAGGCCACTGGCGTCGAAGTTGTAGCAGACAAAGAGACGAACGAAGGCGCCGACCAGACCCCCCATATCATCAAGGCTCGCAAACTTATAGTTGTTTCCGCTGGAGCACTCGGTTCGCCGGTTGTTCTCCAACGCAGCGGAGTCGGTGAAGCTGAACGGTTGAAGAAGCTCGGAATCAACGTGGTCTCTGACCTTCCAGTGGGCTCGACCTACGAAGACCACAACCTTAGCCTCCACCCCTACCACGTCGCAGACGACACAGAAACCGTTGATCCTATCTTGGACCAGGATCCTGCGGCTTTGGCCGAGGCTCAAGCACAATTCACTCAGGGTAAAGGACCACTTACCATTAACTGGATAGATGCTGGTAGCAAGTTGCGACCGACGCCGAAGGAACTCGAGGAAATGGGCCCAGCCTTTGCGAAGGTGTGGAAGAACTACTTCGAGCCGAACCCCGACAAGGTAGGATTTTTAGCCAGTCCAAATCTTGACGCGATCTGACTCCTAGTCCAGCCGGTTATGCTCCAGGCTGTCGTTGCGGGCTGGTTAGGGTATGTCGAATGGTAATGTCGAAATGAAATAATCTAAAACTATAACCCAATAGCCCCCGGGAAATCATTCCCTATAAAGGTGCTCGTATGATCATGATGGGCAACTACAGCGGATACGTGAGTTGATTGGATTACACGAAAGACTGTATGGGACTTACTCGGCATACAGCCGATTTCGCGAGGGCATGTGTACATCACGTCAACAGACCCATATGGTGCCCCCGATTTCGAGACCGGATTCTTTAACGAGCAGGCTGATGTGGATATTCAGATCTGGGCCTACAAGCACTCTCGGTAAGTTTGCTCGGAAACCGAGAATTCCTCTGCTCACATGCCGTATAGTGAGGTTGCACGTCGCCTCCCTCAGTACCGAGGCGAGTTTGCGGCGCTCCACCCGAAGTTCCCGGAGGGTAGTGCAGCAGCATGCGTTAAACTCGATGGGCCACCGGACGTTGAGAGCGTCAAGGATATCGTCTACTCGCCCGAAGACAACAAGGCGATCGAGACTCATGTTCGACAGTTCATCGAGACAACATGGCACTCGGTGAGACAGCTTTCTCGTTGGGTGGTTTCCCAGTATCTGACTTGACATTCTCTAGATCGGTACCATCTTAATGAAGCCGAAGGAGCAAGGCGGCTGCGTCGATGCTCGCCTGAATGTTTACGGAACTCAAAATCTGAAGGTCGCAGGTAAATTAAATTTCGCACAACATGACAAGTTATAAGACTCACCCCACCCCTAGATCTTTCTATCGTCCCTGGAAATGTTGGTTCCAACACCAATTCGACTGCTCTTGTGGTTGGCGAGAAGGCAGCGACGATCATCGCTAAGGACCTCGGTCTGAGGCTAGATTAATTACCTTATTAGCACGTTATAACGCTTCGTATTTTATTGGGTCTACACGGAATTAATGATATTCACGTTCGATGTCCATAGATGGCAATTGTAAGATGGTTGTTTGGTCCAAGGCTCTGAAGCCGGATTACGCTCACGTGAGCTGGCAAAAAGTGTCGCGAGTGCACCCTCATCCCTCAGCTTGGAGATACGAGCAAATGCGTTCACCCACGTTTTCTTCCAGTGCGATAGGTTCCTTCGCGTACCTTGAGAACACCTTCCCGCCTCGTGGCCTATAGATATCCCAAGGAATATTAACTATGAGGGTTGACCGGCACCGATCGCCTCCGGTCAAGTTCCAGATCCACTAGTTTTGGTTTTGGCGTTTGTACCTTTCTCGCGAAACCGGTTCGTTTCTTACAAAAAATGCTTTGACACACTTAACAGTCGGCTTCATCACTCCCTATCTACGCATCGTACTCGTGATTCGATTTACATTCTTCGTAGAAATCGGCCGGGTACCTTCGGATTTGTCGGGCCCAACGTTGAAACACGACTGTGCGCATAGCTTCGTTCTTACGCGTTCTTACGCGTTGACTTCTACAGGGTGGAAGGTCGGTGATATTAGGCACTACGCCACCTAGTTTCTCGACACCGGTGCCCCGCCTCTACGGATCGAAACAATAGTTAGTTGTCTAGACACTCCCAGGTACGAGAATGATCGCACAAGCTGGATAATTAGGACCACCCCATCACGTTGGGCACATCCATCTCTCGCCCTCCCCCGTAAAGGAGGATATTGGTAGATTCAAATGTAGATGAGCAGTCTAACATCGGTTGATTTTGATATCGGGTTGAACTCAGGTGAGGTTAAAAAAACCTTGAATACCACGCAGCCTATGATTGAAAAAATCTGTGTAATGCATACAACTAGCTCATGGTCGTTTACAACACCTTCAAATTTCATTTCACGCACAGCCTGCCTTCAAAGCACGAATTTGCTCGCTATGACGTCAATGGGATGATAGAAGTTTTACGTGGGACAACCCCGAAATTATTAAACCCAACCAGCCCTCAGTCGAACCTGGGAGGTTTCGGCAGTCCCTGCCTTTGTTGTTTTACCCCGCAAAGATGAACACCCTTATCGTGCTAACCCTTAAGTGTTAGAGACTCTTGGTATTATGTCAATGATAATGGGAAGACAATGTTATTCATTGCAACGAGCTGTTCACGAAGAACTTTTTTTTAAAAAAAAAAATTAGGTTAACCGGATGCGGCCAAACAGCCTTGGAGTGCACCATGTCCCAACCATGCAACAGCACAACCTCACTTGCACGTGCGACCCTCCGTTCCCCACGCCTCCATAGTTCTATTAACCCAACCGTCATAGTGTGCCACAATATGTAGCCACCCAACGTGGCTTGCTGGAACCCATCCCAGAAGACCGACGCGGGCGTCCGCGGGCACCGTGATTTGGCTGCTCCAACGGTAACATGTATGGTGGTAGGGCTGGCACTCGTAAGGGTACGTGGGGGCGAGAGCCGCATACTAGTAGCCAACCTGGGTTAAGGGTGGAACTATTCCCCGGCCAAGAGAATAGATGTGCAGGAGAGTGTGAAACTGAGGCAAGGAAATGACAAGAGCTTCCAATCCAATGTAAAAAGGTTGCCACCACACCCTCGTCAATGAATTGAGTCTCTGGGCATGATGTGGTAGCCACCAACTGGCTGATCACTCCAAGCGGCGCTAATCAATCAGACGGCATCACACGTTCAAACACGCCGCAAGGGCATCGCTTTAGCTCTTGGTCTGGTTAACATAATATACCGCACATGATAATCGTGTATTCAATATAACGATAATCTGTCAACGAATGACCAGGTTATAGAAAAATTAGGGCACAACCCGCCCAAAACACAAGCATGAGCCTACTACTCTAGCAACCTCACTTGCTCGAACTACTCCACCCCAGATTGGACTCGAACCCCCGGATCGTGAATGAACCCCAGGTAGAGCCATCGCCCCAGGGCGTACCTGGAATCTAATGTCGGGCAGTGCCCATCTCCACCTTCCACCAGACCACACGACCGAGTGCATATGCGCCTCAGTCGATAGCGCTGACATACGCTGAGATTATTTCCATGATCCGAGTGCCATGAGACTTGCACTGGGGCTTCAGTTTGTCCATCTCCCCTCCGGGGCCAGGAGAGGCTTCGTTCCCTACGTCTAGAGGACGATTTGAGCAGGAGAGCGGCCAACGCAGGCGCCAACACCCATGCCAAAGGACCGGAACACACCCAGGTTACTACACCCTCGTCGCCCAAAGCGAGTCTCTGGGTACTCTCGTGGTAAGCATACGGATGGTGTGGGAATCGAAATTGGGTGGCAATTTTATTTGGGGCGCTTAGTCTCGATTTGGTTGTTTGTTCGTGCGATGACAAATCGATACGATGGAATAGAATTACAGCATTTATCATCCTAAATACGGGTAAAGCCCTTTGATACTAGGAATCAAACCCCAAGTAGTTTTGATCTATCCTTCCGAGCCACCTGGGAAACTCTCATTAGATAAAGGAGGGTAAAACGTACTGATACGCGAATGATTGACTGAGGGACCCATGCACGTTGTATGCTAATCATTTCAATAGCGTCGATGCTCCTGGCCAACAAACATAAGTAGCGCATGGCTGAATTCATCGTAGCAAAACGAGGAATAAAAGATAAGGGGGGGCAAGTCGTCAAGTCGGCAAACGACCAGAATAAGAAAAATTAGTCCATACCAAGGCATTCCCCCCAACACAAGCTGGTACGCCCAACCAGCCACCTCGCTTGCCCAACCGCGCGCCAGGTGCATCGATGAATACCGCACGGGCGGAGTACAGACGACTCCAGCGCACCGCATATAATGCGAGTTCCGCGGAGAGAGATAGATCTATAATCTGGCCCCATTCCCCCAAAAGCAAGAACACCACAGCTTCAAGAGCCGTGGCGCAGGGGTCGAATGCACTCCGCCTGGCTGGCATACAGGAGCTCTAATTTGCACGCGGGTCCAACACCACCGGGGCCAGGTGGTGCGTCAGCAAAAGTTGAATGAGGCAGGAGAGTGACTCGTAGGGGGTGAGGCCAAGGCCCACGCCGTGTCGGAGCTCACGCAGGTGCATAACTGTACTACCACGCCCTCGTCGCCACCGACTTGGTCCAAGACTGGGTCGACAACGAGTCTTCGGGTATATATGTGGCAGGTGGAGTTACGCATGTCATGGTGGTGGAATTTGATAAATCGCTTCAGACGACCAAAAGTAGTACTTTATACCACTGATGCGGGCTCACAACAGGGTTAAACCCGATCGAGTCAACCCCACACAATGATGGTTGATTTAACTCTAACTCAACATTCCGCCAACGGCATCTAGATTACTCGAAGTTGCAAGTCAGCGAATGACTCGAGCGAAGCGCGAATTAGACTATGGACATCCAAGCACGCGATTTCACGCTGGCAATAGTCGCATATCGGAGTACGTACAAGAATTCTTATAGCACCATTGAATAGTGGTCTTTACATTCGCTTTTGCAACGCGTTATAGACAATTCTCAAATAACGTGTTCTCTCAAAGTTTATGCACTCACATAGGCAAAGCTATTGCTAAATGCGGGGTAAAACGAGTCACGGTTCCACTTTGGACCTAAACCGGGACAATTACCAAGCAATGCTTTACACACGGGTATTTGACAAAGGTGCAAACAAATTGAACCCAATCGTAGCCACTTCCATCATTTCAGTCTTCGCCTTCCACGCAAGGCAAATCATACCTAATCGCCCGATCAAGCAACATGTCCAATACATTCGTTCGATTAGCTTTGCGCTGATGGTTATTACGAACGGATTAGAAATAAGAACGCGACGCACCCAGGACCCCGAGAGCAGCTGGAATCCCACGCGTACGACCCGCATGTATAACATTCTTCTGTCATATAGAGCTGCGTATTCCGAGGCTCGC
>WSTI01011589.1:0-10924 GCA_019616915.1 Ceratobasidium sp. 423
TCGAAATCCATTCCAAGGAGAAGATTTGGATTCCCGAGATGATTTTCGGTCATCTCCTCACGTCCTCGAACTACGACGACGACGAGAAGAAACTTACTGGTGGTCGAAACGGTTATGGTGCCAAACTCACAAATATCTATTCCACCGAGTTCACCATCGAAACTGCCGATAAGAAGACCGAGCAGAAGTACAAGCAGACCTGGACGAATAACATGTCGAAGCCCGGAAAGGCTAAGATCACCAAGAACTCTAGAGGAGAGGAGTTCACCAAGGTTTCTTTCCGTCCAGACTTCAAGCGTTTCGGGATGGACGGAATCGACAACGACGTCGCCGGTTTATTGAGGCGTCGTGTATACGATATGGCTGGAACCGTCAAGAACGTGAAGGTCTTCCTTAACGGCGAGCGCATCAAGATCAAGAACTTCAAGCAATACGTTGAGATGTACGTCAACTCGGCCAAGGAGAATGCTGGCGAGGCTGGTGAGGGGCCTAAACCCACTGTTATTTTCGAGGAGATCTCGCCCCGCTGGGAGGTTGGCTTTGCCCTATCCGACGGATCGTTCCAACAAATCTCATTTGCGAACAGCATTGCCACTACCAAGGGCGGTACCCATGTCAACATGATCGCCGACCAGATCTCTAAGAACTTGATTTCGGGCATCGAGAAGAAAAACAAGGGAGCCAAAGTCAAACCCCAGACTGTCAGGAATCATATGTGGATCTTCGTCAATTCGCTCATCGAAAACCCAACATTTGATAGTCAGACCAAGGAATGGCTGACTCTCCCGTCTTCCAAGTTTGGGAGCCGACCACATGTATCTGAAGATTTCATGAAAAAGGGTAGGTCTTTGTCTCGAGGCTTGACGAACAGTGAACTCACGAATGTATGCTAGTCGCCAAGTCAGGAATTATTGATAATGTGCTCAGTTGGGCCAAATTCAAGGCTGACCAGGAGAACAAAAAGACTGACGGAACCAAGCGCACCCGGTATGTGCTTTCCGAGCCTCTTATGTTTGTCGTAAACTCACCCCCTATACAGTCTAACCGGTATTGCGAAGCTATCTGACGCCAACAACGCCGGTGGAAAGCAGGCCGGGGAATGTACTCTCATCTTAACTGAAGGTGACTCCGCCAAGTCTTTGGCCGAGGCTGGCCTCAGCGTTGCTGGACGAAACAACTTTGGTATCTTCCCCCTGCGTGGTAAACTGCTGAACGTACGAGAAGCCACCCACGATCAAGTCATGAAAAACGCCGAGATCCAAGCCATTAAGCAAATTATGGGTTTGAAGCACAATGCTGTTTACAAGGACGTCAAGAGCTTGCGTTATGGTAGTATCATGATCATGACCGATCAGGTATGTGTTTCACCATACCCGGGACGCCCTTCAGCTAATCTCCTTGTGCAGGATCACGACGGTTCCCATATTAAAGGCTTGCTTATCAACTTCCTGGATTATTTCTACCCGTCGTTGTTGAAGCTACCCGAATTTCTGGTTGAATTTGTCACGCCTATCGTCCGAGTAAGCGCCGCCGCAACTGAGAATGAATGGCACTGATGTGTTCACTTAGGTTACCAAGGGAAACCAAAAGATTAATTTCTTTACGATTCCTGAGTTCCAGAAGTGGAACGAAGAGAATAACAAGGATGGAAAGTGGTACGTCAAGTACTACAAGGTAAGTTCCAAGGAACCATGGCAGCGAATGTATCTTAAAATCGGTTTGTAGGGTCTGGGAACTAGCAAGGACTCGGACGCTCGAGAGTACTTTAGTGCAATGGAGAAACACATGATTCCGTTTGCTAAGACCGAAGAAGGCGACCGCGAGCTCATCGACATGGCTTTTAACAAGAAAAAAGCCGATGATCGTAAGGATTGGTTGCGCCAGTTTAAGGTATTAGGTGTCAACAGATTGACGATATAGTTTTTACTGACTTGGTTTCAGCCCGGAACTTTCATCGACCACAATGTACAAGAGATTAGCTATAACGACTTTATCAACCGGGAGCTGATTCTGTTCTCGATGGCGGATAATATCCGTTCCATTCCCTCAGTCGTCGACGGGCTAAAACCCGGTCAACGGAAGGTTATTTTCGGTATTTTCAAGCGTAAACTCAAGAACGAAATCAAGGTCGGTAGACTATCAGGAAATCCCGCTGCATCGTGGCTTGAACTTTATTCAACAGGTCGCCCAACTCGTTGGTTACATCTCGGAAAAGACGGCGTACCACCATGGTGAACAAAGTTTGACCATGACCATCGTGAACTTGGCACAGAATTTCGTCGGAAGCAACAATATTAACCTACTCAAACCGGAGGGACAATTCGGTACTCGCTCTCAGGTGAGCTAATTTGATACAATTCGACCGCCTATATGAACCCAAGTGCATACATGCTATTTAGGGTGGCAAAGATGCTGCATCCGCTCGTTATATCTTCACTACTATTCCTCGTATCACGCGTTCTATCTTCCATCCCAGCGACGATGCCCTCCTTAACTACTTGAAAGATGATAACGACTCGATTGAACCCGAATGGTATATGCCGGTAGTTCCTGTGGTTTTGATTAACGGAGCGGATGGTATCGGTACCGGTACGTGCAACGCGTTCATTCGGAAGCGAGCCGCATGTTGAACATACGTATAATCTCAGGATGGAGTACGTCTATCCCGAACTACAACCCTCGAGATATTGTAGACAATCTCAGGCGTTTGATGAATGGCGAACCGCAAGTACCAATGCTTCCGTGGTACCGAGGTTTCAAGGTCCGACCCTATCCGTATGTGAAGGAACTGGCACTGACACCTATAACACCCAATAGGGGACCATTGAAAAGATCGGCGAAGATAAATACAAAGTCAGCGGCATCGTCGAACGCACCAATAAAGGTGTTGATATCAAGGAACTCCCTATCCGCGTCTGGACGCAATCCTACAAGGAGCAGCTCGAAGAATGGCTTGTCGGGACACCAAAAGTCCCGGCGTTCGTCAAGGTTAGTATCTTTCAATCGGGATCCTGAAATAGACTAATCAGCTCAATAGGACTACCATGAGCACCATACGACACGCTCCGTATACTTCGAACTTACTGTCGCCGAAAAGGATTTGGAGAAAGCCGAGGCTGAAGGCGTTGAGAAGTTCTTCAAGTTGGTGTCCAACATCAGCACTGGAAACATGATCTGCTTCGACTCCAATGGAAAGATCAAGAAGTACAGCTCCCCAGAAGAGATTCTTGAGGAGTTCTACGCTCTGCGGCTGAGCTATTACCAGAAACGCAAGGTATGTCTACACGAGCACCTTTCGTAACGAAATTAACCATCCAAATCAGCAACACCTGTGCGATGAACTGGAGCGTCAATACGAGAAATTATCCAACCAGGCCCGATTCGTCAACATGATCATCAAGAAGGAGCTTGTTGTTTCAAACAAGAAGAAAGCTGATCTGTGCGCGGAGCTCCGGAAACTCAACTTTAGACCATTCCCTAAGGTTCGCAAGGCGAAAGAGTCTGGCGAAAATGAGGACGCCATGGAAGAAGAAGAGGAAGAACAACCGACCGGGGCAAATAGCGACTACGACTACTTGCTTGGAATGGCTATTTGGAGTTTGACTCGCGAAAAGGTATTATACTCGATGCGTACGCTACTTTTCAGGCTAACGGAATTTTCTCCAGGTCGAGAAATTGATCAATGAACAAAACGCAAAGGAGGCAGAGTGGAACGAGCTGCTCAAGAGGAAACCTATGGACCTCTGGAATCAAGATCTCGATGAGTTCCTCAAGGCTTGGGATGTGAGTGGACTATGTCTCCCTCTAGTTCGTGCTAAAATTACTGGTATATAGGAAATGTTGGAAGAAGATGCTGAGGCAGAGGCGGTCGGAACTAGCAAGAAGAAGGGTACTAAACTCAGGACTCGCAAGTCCATCGGCGGTAAGGCAGCTAAACGCCCCGCTGATTCGGGGTCGGAAGACGACTTTAAGCCCACAAAAGCACCAGCAAAGCGCAAACCTGCAGCCGAAAAGGCTGCGCTAGCCAAGGTAGCTGCAAAGATCGAGCCCAAGGTCGAGTCCATGGACGAAGATGAGAAACCGGCAGTAGTCAAGAAGAAACCTGCCGCAGCATCGTCTAAGGTCAAAAAAGAGGATTCTGATTCCGACGCTCCTGTCGTTAAAGCGTCCGCAGTTGCGAAAGGCAAAGGCAAGGCCGCCCCCAAACGCAAGAGGTAAGGTCCCCGCGATAAGTATATTGTACTTTCCGCTTAACCCTACCTTTTTCAGTGCGGACGAGGACGATTCCGAAGAGGCGCCAGTTGTCAAGCCTGCCAAGAAGACGAAGGCTCAGCCAAGCGTCAAAGACTTCTTTGATACCATCCCAACAAAACCGTCCACGTCGAAACCCAAGGCCTCTGCTAAGAAAAAGATCATTAGTAGCGACGAGGAAGATGAATCGATGGTGGTGCTAGATGAAGATGATGACGACGAACCACCCGTGGTCAAACGAACCACCCGACCGACCACAGGCAAGTCGAAATACGTTGAACTTTCGACCGACGGGGATGACAATGATGATGACGATGTTTATTCTATCTCCGATTAGTGGGTTTGACTTGTAGAATACCAGGATACTTTGGCTGTGATGTTATTTACTTATTCCGTCTGAATCCTATCCACCTTGTACAAGTTGCTCCCTTCATGATGAGCTGGTGTGACATTCGAGGTTTGTGGCCATGGCATATGGCTGAATGGAGGATATGGGGACCCCTTTCCAGTGTCTATCGACGCAGTTCCCAGGCAGTGTCAGGAGATATCATAGGAACTGAATTGCTTCATGAGGAGTCGCATATAAACATGATGAAAGCAAGTGCAAAGGACCAAGGAGAGGAAGCCCGGAGCAAGTGTCTTTACCGGTTCTAGACATGCGTGATCAACAGGCTTGCCGTCTACATGCAGTATCCTACGCACCTTGGTGAACCCAATGGCAGCCGACTTCTCACGGAAGCACTGACGGCAGATATCAAGGCCGTATTTCCTGATCAAACCAGCCTGGTGCGCGCAGACACGGCTGAGATGATATTTTAGCATTATACGACGGTGCAAGCAGGGATATACTTACCACTCCCGGCTGCCCTTTCCGAACTTACGGGGGCGAGAAAACCAAACAGCGTCGTGGGTCATTTTGAGTGGATGGAAGTTTTATCCAAGTGTCTGATAATTAGAGTTATTTTTCAGGTTTGTCTAGGCACGGCGAGAGCATACCTTGGGGCGACGCGGCGTGGAATTGGCGTTTGTGGTGTTGATCCGGATGCAATCCACCACTTCCGACCAATCCGTTCGTGGTTCTATGCAGTTTCATTCATGTCCCAACGATAAAACACAGACAAATAGTAAAAGCCCATTATGTATGCATATATAAAAGTAAAAGGTAAATCTAAGTAATTGTGTGCGATAATGGTGAGGCTGGCGGTTCTCCTACGGGCGATTTATCTGCAAGCTTCTCAAGGCCGTTCGAAGGCGAGTCACCTTTGGCTTCAACGTCGTTGGTTTCAGCTTCATCGGTGCTGGAATTACTGCTACTGCTCAAGGCACCGGGTGAGTTTTCGGGATGGACAGTTTGTGGAGTCTCTGGCACCGTGGGTGTAAGTGCTTCTGATCCTTCTGCCGGTTCGGTAGTGTCTACGACAACTTTGGGTCTACTGGACGACCCGGGGTACCTTCGTAGGATAGCGGTCAAGGGTGACAAAAAGCTGCTGCGAGTCGGCACTGGATTCTGAGCAGCCTCAGTAGGTGTAGGTGATGCGGCACGTGGGGTTTCGGCAGTATCTTCCACAACAGGAGTGGGAGGTGGAAGTGAGACCTGGACAACGTTACTAGGAATAAAAAAATTAGTATGTCACAGCTGAGGGAATTATACCAAACCCACGGTGGTGTTGATTCAGAATTATGGGTGAGTGTAAGTATTAGGTTCTTGAGATTTGGAAGGGTGTGCCTAAGGTCCGCAGCACGAAGTCCCTGCTCAGACATGAGCTAGCGAAATAGTTGTTATTAGTTCCAGTGCCATGTGAATGATAAGATTTAACGACACCGTTTCTATATCCTTGTTCAGCAAGAAAACAGCATATTCAAAACGGTATGTATCCATGCCCGTCGGATACAGGGGGAACCTGTTGAAAAAGACAAAAAGTTAGTTTCTGTGATCATGATCGAAACTGAACACATGTTCACATCCTGGGTCCATGCATTGCAGAGATTGGGTCCCTAACATAGCTTCGGCTCCCCACATACGTAACGGGATACGGTACCCGCACATTCATATACGAACTAAGCAGGGCTACAACGTGCGCCGCGTAACCCAGGGCAGCGGATACCGCCTCTTCGTTGTTGAGTGGTGGGGCTGGATCTGAGGGCGCAACTGGCACAGGAAGGGGAACATCCACGATAGTGAAAACCAGGTCCGCAGCGCGCTCAGAGTCAGGTTCAATAGGGAATATATAATCGAGAGTATGGCACAGGGTCGTTCGGCGAGGCGTGAGGGCGTTGTGTACCTCGAGATAGGTGGCGCTGAAAAGGTGTTAGTTAAAGTGTAACGGTAGTGAATCGGAGGGCCATTTTACCGAGCGGAATTAACTTCTTCAGACTTCTCGCTATTAGCTTGAACGCCCTGATCATAAATGTCAGTCGCAGCCCGCAACGCCTCACGCCGGGCACGGAGTCGCTCAGCCCTGCTTTGTTTCTCTTGAGAGGCTACATGGGCCTGTCAATATGAATACCTTTGCCCTCGTCATGTACTTACACGCGGCACATGCCCTTTTGGCAGCAGCAACTTCTTGTCTGAGTGTCCTGAGGTTTTCTTCCCTCTCGCTAATTTCCCTGGTCTTCCCTGCAGTGAGCGTCTCATAATGTGCATATATGATAATACATACAAGCACGTTTGGTCCAACGTGTTCGATCAGGTCATTTGTATTGTGTAATACCTCATCGAGCGAAGTTTGGGTATCTCGAACCACCGCATACAGGTTAGCCAATTTCACCACGTCAGCCCAGGTCGCGCTCTGCTTCATTTTTTCTCGTCGACTCTGTCGAAGAATGTCGCTTCGCGTGGGTGGCTTGGCTTTGTGAGTAGAAGTGGCAATTTCCGAATCGGAGGCATAGGCGGTTGGAGAGGATGGACGCGAAGGCAAATTAGGTGGTAGGAAATACAAATCACCAGATGGAGCGAGGGATAGCAACAGAGTGTTGGATGGCAAAACGTCAAGATGATCAAGGACCTTGATGACTTTTAGCGCGTTAATGGCTATAACCTATTGAAATTCACGTACGGTCGCTTCAACCTTTTGCAGTTTGTCCATTTGCACATCCCATTCGACTAGCACCTTCCAATTATCTTCATTTGGCTCATCAGAACCGATGTCTTTGTCTTTCCCTTTGAGATTAGACCAGGCTAAGGCGGAACATTCGTCAACTCGGCCCCAGACCGCTACAGTGACCCGACTCTGTTGACGATCAACCCATTCGGCAAAATCCCCATTTGCGTCCAGGTCCGTCCAAGAAGGGTTGGTCGAAGGCCAATGAATTGACGAAATGAAAAATGGAACGGTGGCCTGTCGATCCTCTACAAAAGAACGAGCGGGAGACGCCGATCGCGTTGGTGGCGGAGATGGTGTGTGAGGGAAATTGATTGACTTGGGCGAAGAAATTGAAGGAGTTCTAGTAGATCCATTTGTTGTGGGTCCATTGGATTTGCGGGTGGACACGGTGCGTTTGAGTGCAGCGCTGGACACTTTGGCACCATTGGGCTCCCCATGTAGGTCAAAGGACGAGGTTGAAAGCCCTGTTGAATGTTTCGGCGTGGTAGTCTTATTTGACAACGAAAATCTCTTAGAAAACTGGCCCCGTGCGGGTAAACGCTCGGGAGACGTAGGCGAAGCGGGAGGCTTGAGAGAATCCCCATGATGGTTCGAGGTTCGTTGATCATCCACTTCTAAGGCCGACAAAGTCACAAAGGTCTCAACGAGCCTCGAAGACACGACCTTCTCGAGACTACGCTGAGAAGCATCATACAGAAATGAGCCAGAACTAGCTGGGGGGCTAGTTGGTGGGGTAGTAACCGACGCATCGCGCGAATGAGATCCAGTCTTTATGGATCCAAGAGAAGTGTGCGAAGTAGAGCGCTGGCGTCTCAGGTGTGCCGGAGGAGAGTTTGAAGGTCCAGCACGAGAGAAGCTGACTGGAGGACCAGTAGGGCGAGTGCGAGCGCTCCGAGGCGCCTCCCCTGGCTTTTCGGCAGTTTCTTCGCTGCGTGAATCCGAACGTAAAGTCCGCAGAGTGACAATCGAATTCTGAGATATTCTCCGGCCTCTGCGACGAGCAAGGACTAAATCCGTGTCATCAGAGGGCTGTATAATTGGAGCCGGTGTTGTGTGCTGGAGCGCCGACGATGCATTGTCACGTAAAGGGAATGGGGTGAGATTCTTGACATAGACTCCTTGTATGTGCCTTAGACGTCTCTAAAAAGTGTAGAAATTTCATGGTGAATCAGAGAAAGAGGGATAATTGCGGAACGAGACCTACCTGGTTGCCAGCTAACTCCTCGTACATCATGATTCCACCAATCCGCCCGCCCGCCCAGAAAGTTGTAGGTTCTATCTCAAGATATGGAAGTGTTTCAGTATGGACACACTAGCTTGGGCGTTATCCTGGCGATGGTTCACGTCGGAGTCGAATTGCAACTACATTGTATCTTTCACATGGTGACGATTGGCCTTGATTAGTCATCGGGCGCGCCTGTTGCTCGACCCATCCCCAAGCTAGGCACCTATCAATCCGACCACCGTTTGTCCAAGCATCGACCTATCCAAGTGGCTACCCATGCAACCACAGCCCAAGCAAACACATATTCCCATCAAGCAACGTCGGAATACACTCACTAAATCAGCACCAAGCGCGCCTAATGGAGCCCTATATCACCCTCAGATGACCCTACCCGGCGTGGCAACTTCGAGTCACTTAACCAATCCTCTTGCTGCTCCACCAGCTGCAATAGCCGCAGCCCATCCGAACGTCCATATGGCGGGAATAAGCCACCCTCCGCCCGGCACTAGCCAAAGGCCCTACCTGGCGGCGGAAATGGGTATGATGCAAGAAGCCCTAAAGGTATGCTATGAGTTCGCGAAGTCGTCAAGCTTACAATTTATGAAATTTTCAGATCTCAGCATTGAAGACGGCTGAAACCATTCGTTATATGGCCACGGTCCAGCGAGTGTAAGTCGATTCCCTTAATAATCTCAAATGTGCATACTGAGGCGAACCAAGCACGACAACGGGGAATGTCTAATAATTCAGTGGCCGTGCATCTCACGTCAAGGGACCGCCACCAGCGGTAGCGAGCGAGCTGCGCGCTCAATTGGTTCGCTATGACCAACTTTGTGACATTATCGAGGCTCGACTCGTATGTTATAATTCAAACTCAGTTCGTATTGACATTACTGACACTCCCGGTACGTCCAGGTTCGGGCACATGCGGCATTGTCCATCCGCCTTGCGCGCGAACGCGCCGCCAATCCACAGCTAGTAGCGCAGAAACCCGCCCAAATCGACTCTCCGATGTCTGACGACGTTCCTCTATCCATTTCGACCAACAATCCAACTTCTAATTCCAAAACGAAATATACCCCCGCTCCAAAATCAAGAGGGCTGGCTTCCCTTGCGACTCAGCGTGTTTTGAACTCGGCGCCTGATTCTACGCATAGTATCTCCCCTGTGACCCTTGCTTCCAACGCTGCCATGCCGTCCGCACAGGACAATATGTTATCCCACCATGCAGTCATGCCTGGGCTGCTAGAGGCGCTAAGAAGACAGGAGCAAGAGCAGGCGAGAAGCGCATTACACCGGCCGCCGGGACAAGACACATCGGTAATGGACATACCTACTATGGAAGAACTCTTCATGGCCGATGCAAACCCGAGTGGGGTAGACTTGGGCATAGATCCGGCAGTTGGTGTAATCGATACGTCAGTCAACGGAATCGGCCACGGCGTCACTGATATCGACACCGCGGTATCCGCCATTCACTCGGCCGTCCCAGACATGAACACTGCCGTGGCAGAACTCGACTCTGCGGTTGCTGAAATGGCTGCAGCCGACGAGTCGCTCTTTGCCGACTTGCACACCAATGCAAACGGTGACAATCCCGAATCATTTACGGGTGACGGTTTGCAATCCCGTGGATTCCCGGGTGGGGATCCTTTTACATCCGGGAATATACCGGCGAGCGACTTTCCGAACGTTTCAGGCACTGGGGAAGACAACAAGGATGATTTGTTGGCTGATCTTAATGCGACTGGGTCCAACGGCATGGACTTGGAAATGAACATAGATCTGATGGAAATGGGTGGTTTAGGCATTGCTGCAAATGAAATGGGGCATACAGGCGAGGATGTTGCGCAGGATGGTCAGGTTGGGTTGGGTGAAGGGGGAATGGGACTGGACGCCAACGTTGATCTTGGTATTCCGGATGGTGACCTCAACATCGACGATATGGGTATGGGCAACGACGATATAATGGCCGTGTGGAGCAACATCGACCCGTTGGGTGGGCTCTTTGGCAACGCGGGTGGAGACATCGGCGATGGGATCCAAATTAAAACAGAGGAAGACTAAATCGCGTTCCTCGGTTCTTGAACCGATCATCTCGATGCGTTTTGTTCGTTGCGATACAGACATTTTCCATTTTCCGAAGTTGTCTCACTCAAACTTGGGTAAATGTGATGCATAATCGTCTTCATTATGTGGAATCCTAAATTGTCCTAGATGCGGGGTGGTACCACAGCACTAGAAGTCCGGGGGCCTATCATATGATACGCCCACTAGGCAAAGGATCTGCGCGCCTTAGCATTTACACCAAGCTGGCTGTCGTCCAGGTCCAACACGTCTGTCT
>WSTI01011590.1:5312-20224 GCA_019616915.1 Ceratobasidium sp. 423
CTTCCCAGCTCTCTCGAACCCTCCTTCGACCCCTCAACTTGAGGGATAAGCTCTTGTCTACCTAGCTCCAAGAGCAATTCCCTAGCTTGTGCCACACTGTCAAACCCCGCTGCAGTTCCATGGTCGATAATAACCTTGTATTCACACGTAGGTGAGGTGGTATGTGTATTAACGAATAAAGGTAACCCACCATCCATTCCGCACCAGACTCCCACATCTCCGTGACCATCCGTTTGCGTGAACTTCCATTGGGGAGCTCGGACAGAGTAAATGCGCAGAGAGCTAACGATTGTTCAGGTATAGGCGGTCGAGTGTTCTACATACCCCCCAAGCATGAGTAAAGCTCACCATGGTGGCGACGAACCCCGTGGGATAGGCCAGTATATGCGCTCTCACCTTTCCCCAGAAATCCTGGTAAAGTACCTCGCATTCACCAATGTCCGTCCCCTTGACCAGTCGTCTTGCCAGCTCAGTTAAACTACGTCTAGAATCGAGTAGCATATACTTTTTGAGCGTAGACGCTGTCCATGACTGCCCATGGTCCAAAGTAGCCCCCTTTTCCGAATCTTCTAGTGCAGATGCTGGAGGTGAAGGTGCTGGGATCGAGGGGGTGGACGATGGCCCGACGCGTAAGTGATGAGGAGATGCCGAGATGGGTGTCCAGGACGTGGGGTTGGTGTTTTCATCAACTTGGTCAGACGCCTCTGGTTTGACTTCCGGGGCGGGAATCGGTTCGCGGAATGCTATTAAAGCGGCCCTACAACAAGATACCATCAATACCAGAGAATACAATGGTGTACAAATACGATACATACCATAGCCCCTGACCGGATTTACCACCAAAGTCCACCACGGTCTCTATTCGATCGTTGCCCTTTCCAGGGCCAGACATCCGTCTTGATATTTCCTGAAATACATTGGCTGTAGCGGCATAATGAGCTGGTATTGCAATGGCAGTAAACGCTAGTCCTTCACGGGGGCCAAGCTTAACCACTGTTTTGTAGTTTCCTAAACGAGAGCAATATCATTGTTCAATAAAGCCCATAAAACAGGGTCTCTGATTCGTCAGACCTTTGGTGCTGAACGAGAGCGACGGCGCCGTACTCGATAGCTGCCATTCGGGTTTGAGACCTGATGAACGGGTACCCTCTGGTTGACGAGGTAAATTTGACGGTCCTGAGCTCGAGGTCGCAGGCTGGGTATTTCGTGGGGTGGGGTAAAGGAAGAGCCGTTTAGCGTCTGAGCGCAACTGGTGTTTGTCCGACTCTGCAAACGTGAGCAGGAACTGAGTTGAATGCCGGGCTAACCCACCTTCAATAACTCTTCCAACGGCATGTTCGAGCTCCCACGGCAAGACCACCATGCCAATATGTTTTGTCCCATAGACCGCCGCGGGGGATCGTCGCTCTTCCCGTGGACCATCCCAATACGAAGGCTCTTGCGCTTCTCCTCCTCTTTCGGCAATTTCGTACCCCTCATATTCAGAAGGGATGTTACTAAAGCCGTCGGCCTCTTCGACTTGAAGCTCGGGACGTTCTACATAATGTTTTGAGCCATGGCGAAATTTGCGAAGCAGAGACAAATCCGTGTCGTGAAGCAATTGTCTGAGGGCAGGGTCTAGTTGCAACGGCGCATTCGGCGCATGCTGTGCATTTATAGCATTCTGTCTCAGTCTCGTCAGCGTCGCCCGAAAACTCATCTTTCTGGTGGATGGAAGCCGAGGACTGAGATGATCGGGGGCAGTCACGTGCCTCGCCGTGGCGCTTATAATCATGTAATCGACTGTCCCACGATTTTGTTTCCCTCGTTCGACCGAGCTCCCAGCCTTCAAACAACTTCCACCACCGTAATCAACATGGGTTTCTCTACTCACGTCCGTCGCGGCCATCCTAGTGGGTGTCGCTTGCTGCACCCGACATGCATGAGAGTGGCTAACCTCTGACTTTAGTTACTTTTGGGCTCTTGATATTCTTTGGAATTATCGATGTATGTTGTGTATGCATATCTCACAGCAATTCTAACCATAGACTACAGGGGGCTATCGCGACATGGCTCACGGCGCGGTACAGGCAGCATCACAACTGGCTCAATGCTTCTGTCCGCGACCGAACCCACCTTCTTCTGTTCACTAGCTGGTGGACCGTACTGCTCTCAGGCAAGCCACTTTACGGCCCGTTGGGGCGTTGTTACTGTGCTGACGTCACTCTACAGCGATTATATTGGTGCTTTTCATGCGTTCAGCAAGCAGCAAATTGGCCAGCATACTTGTTCACTTAATCTTCCTCGGTAAGCATCCATATTAATGGATTCACACCTTACTAACCTCCTGTCGTGCAGGAATCACTTGGGTATTCTGGACGGCGGGTGCCGCGTCCCTAACGGCCAGCATGGGTGGTGGTATCAATTGCTCGTACGTCATGGTGTATTATGTCATCATTCTGTATTCATTCGATAACGTTAAACTTTCAGGCGCGTCGCGGAAGAAGTTGTCTACTGCAACCAATTGAATGCATTGATGGGGTTCGCCTGGGTGGAATGGTGAGCTTCAAATCCCTTGTTTGCCTTGCAACCAACTAAAAATACCTTTAGGGTTGTGACAACTTTTGCCATTTTCGTGGTCATTATTTGTGCCGTCCGTTCGGCACGCCGTGGTGACGGAACTCGTGGTGCGCTCGTTGTCGACTAACACCAAACTCGAATCCACACTATGGACCCTTGTGAATCCCTCTCGAAACCACCTTTTTTTTTATTTTCCGCCTTCCGTTTTATTCAACTTCATTGGTGTCTCCTACGACCTGTTGTTAATTAGTGTATGGATATAGTGTTACAGTAGAATGTAGCCGCATTTTCATCACCAAACAACCCAGCTCTAATGTGAAGTGCCCTCCTACAGCGAGCCCAAAAGCCGTTACTAATTCCTTGTTTTGAATGGTTTATTGTCACTTTATCTGTCTGCACATCTGTCTGCCCAACGCTTTTGAATCCATCTGGGCTCAGATTTTATCAACGGCATGAACAACTAAACGTCCGAATGCCTATGAATTGTGTGATCCAGTTAACACCATAAAAGTGACAAGGGTGTGTTTCAGCACTCTCGATAAGGCACGTGCGTCCGATAAGTTAAAAACCAGATCAGGTACAGTAATCAAGCTCAAAAAGGAATACGTTGAGCAAGAATTAAGCTCGCACCCCTTGCTTACGTAGTTATTACGTACATATAGAAGGCAAGAATGATAACCATTTCACCATCAACGTGCTGCTCAAGATATGCCTAGTATGGACAAAAATAATAATACGCTTCAAATAGCCTAATGTCGTCATAGTTCTTGAATAATAGGTGCTTGGCATGGATCGCTAAGTTCAAATATTTCCCAGGGGGCTCGGATACCGGCGTGCCGGGCTTGGGATTCGTGTTGCAAAGTAATCCTCGCATTTCGAATAAGAATTCCATTTGTAGCATCACCTGCGGACACCCACCACACCATATCCAACCCTACCCAGTCCTCATGGTATGCACCATTGTTCCCCTTGAGGTTTAGTTTCGACCACCATGTATAATCAACAGACACAAAGGTTTCCGTCGGATCGACATCTCGACATCTGGGACCTCATTCTCCAACACCTCTTTACGCTTGAGCATGGCCGGAAATCCAGCTTTGTCCCTCTGCTCACTGTCAGCCGACAGATGTCAGCTATAGCTGTTTCTCGTATTTGGGCTGATCTCGATAGTCTGTATCCGCTGCTTGCCCTTTTCTACGATCGGAGCGGCAGCTATCATGAATGGGAATGGAATGCAATTGCCCAGACTACAGTAGGCTGACGATACTCTTGTTGATTTTCTTGGATTAATGGCCGTTCGCATATAGCATTGCCTCAGCACACAAGGCATGGGCACCGGCGAGCTCCGAACCGGCCCTGCCAACTGGTGCCGGTTTGAGCACTACGCCGCCCATGTGCATACCATTGTAATAAAAGTTACGGGGTCGTACCTTAATTGGGTGTTCTTATTACCCCTGAAAAAATTGGCGGGGACTCGCCACCGCGAACAAATCATTATTGATGGGCACACACTCAATTATTTCCCCCCTCTCTTGCCCAACCTTGCCTCTCTCACTTTTGAGCTACAGTACTCGCAGAATTTAGACCATGCGATTGCTGTGCTTACCGCTCCCAGCACTCAACTGCTTGGGGTGGAAGCCTTGGCCGGTCTACTGATGCTTATGCCCCCAACTCTCCGCCATCTCGAGATCAGTTGGACCAATAACTCTATATCAGACTTGTTCACGAATATACTCGATCGCTTTACAGCAGGTCTCGGAAACGCTGCCTCTCCCGCCGATTTTGAATCGG
This sequence comes from Ceratobasidium sp. 423, assembly GCA_019616915.1. NCBI lineage: Eukaryota > Fungi > Basidiomycota > Agaricomycetes > Cantharellales > Ceratobasidiaceae > Ceratobasidium > Ceratobasidium sp. 423. The sequence continues at coordinate 9,663 of WSTI01011590.1, forward strand.
GGCTTATTGGGTCTGACTACGGTTTTACCAACACTCTTCCTGGCGACTATCTTACTGCCGTGCCACGCTCGTCATCACTTGTCAGCTTCACGGGATTCAGCGCGTCTGCTCAGATGATCGAGGTGCTGTCTCTGCTTCCTTCTTTGGCGAGGGTCGGTCTGTACCGAATGCCCGGTCATAAGCCTATTTCTTTTGCCCATGAATACCTACCCCAGCTACCAACTCGCCCATCTGTACCATTCCCAGCTCTGGTCGACTTGCAAATCCTCGCTTGCCATAATGGGGTTGAGGAAGTACACCGGATTCTTACCCATTTCCCGATCGAAAAACTCCAAAATCTTGAGGTTGAATTTGCTCGAGCCCATGATGCGCCCCCACATAACTTTATGGAGCCCCTATATGCTCTTATCGGCAACCGAGGGGTCGCCTTGCGTTCATTGAGCCTCGTTTTTGATGCAGAAAGGTGGGACTACATTCCCCCGGCTTGGGATATAGAAAATGGGGTATATGCGTTTGCGTCCTGGTCATTGTTATCTCACTTGTTCAATTGTCACGAACTCGAGTCAATCGTTATCAAATGCGCGGGGGTCTACCATGGTCTTATTTTATCTAGCGGCAATATCCGAACTATGGGCATGGCATGGCCTCGCCTGTCTAAACTTTGTATCTCCGAGACGCTCCTCAGCGTTGATGTCGTCAAGCAATCCACTCGACCGCGCCTCGTCGATATGCGGGGCCTCGCAGAGCTTGGTTTAGCTTTCCCTCTACTCAAGACTCTACATGTTACCCTGGATGTAGATCACGCATCCACCTTTGAAAATCTACCAACTAGTCATGAACGGCCCCATATTCTCCCACTTGATCTCGATTTGGGGTATTCACCACTGGTAGGAGATACAGCCGAGCATGTTTCTAGGTTTGGCCTTTATTATTACCAAATATATCAAGTCACTTACGTTCATACAGGCAACTATTGACAGTTTGGCCGGGCTTGCGATCCTTGCGGACCTACTGGAAGGAACACCGCCCTGTAGGGGTGCATGCAATTTACCTCAGAAAGTGGCGCGAGGTAATCCGCTGTTGCGGGCCGTCGGTCGCCGACGCACATAATACCAACAAATGTCATGATGGATTTGAAGAACAAGCTTGTAAGTTATATTGAATCTTGATATGGGCTGATTCTGACCTGGGTTTTAAAGATTGGCGAGCGATATGAATACCACGTTTTCAGCGCATACCCTCTAACCCTAATTGTTACGAATACTCGCTTTCAGAGTCGCTATGTGATTCAAGTAGTAAGGATGAAGTTTTGTATTATATCACAGTGAATACATGGTATGGTCTTATATTCTATACATGAAATGATGGATAGCAAAGAGTAGGCCATAGAAAATAGCACACGGGGGGTATCACAACGATCAATAATGTATTATCATGGACGCTGAGTCGACTTGTCGTTCTCCTGGGTTTCCGGCGAGTCTCGGATCTTCATCCATCGATCGGGCAACTATACGACAGATTGAGCGCCGCCAAGGGCTCCGTTATTGAATAGGCTCACCAAAGGAAAGTACTGCTCCATTGCAGCTCGGAATCGTTCCTTGTATAGCTTGGGCGTTACAATCGTAGGTCCTTCACCCTTGTTGGCACTCCCAAGAACCGTTTCTTTCATGAGGTTCTCGATCTTCTTGTCCCATGTATAGGTTCGGATGAAATCTACAAAACTTTGTTGGCGTCTTACCCGGAGCTCGAAAGGGACAACTTACCGACTATCCCAATAACCAGCTCATTCTTTGCATTGTCTACGCCAACAACCATAGAATAATCCATCACGTTGACAGCTGCCAGAAATTGGGTATCGTTCCAGATAGCAGTTCGAAGGATGCGTTTCGCATGCTCCCTCAGATAGTAAGGCTCGGTGTGGGAGGCTAAAAGACATTAGGCCTTGTTGGAGAGTAGATCTGCCAGGTATACACACCTTGAACAAGATTCTCGTCCAACAGAACTTCGTTCTCACGACCAGTTTTCTGCACGTTCCTACCGCGAGTCAACCCCTTCAAATCGTAAACCTATTGTAGAAGTATATCAAAAAGGGAACTTTGCGGACACAGGATGATGGGCTTACATGGGCAAACTTCCGATCGTACCAAAGATTCTCCATCACCAACAGATTCATTTTTACCGATTTGCCTGCCATCGGGTTCTTCAAACTGATTTGATAGAAACCGAAAAGCTTGGCCAAAATGCTGGGCCGCTATTTTTTTTTGGTGAGAACCAGGACCTGCAGTGGAAGTAGGGTACATACCCCTTCACTCAATGCACTAGACATGTAATCAAAGTACAGAGGTGCAAACTTTCCCATGCTATCAGCCTCTTGTCTGGAGAGCTCCTTGGCGATAAATCGTTCGTCTGGGTATGTATATCAGGGTTGTATCATGCACAGGACCGGGAGATTTTACCTCTGGTTTTGAGGAATGCAGATCCTGACTTCCCCCCAGATGCATCCCATTTTACACAGCGTGCAAGGGACTCGATCATGGTCTGATCGCAGCCACAACTCCGTCTCAAGGCTTGGAATTGCTCAGCATACAAGACCTTGCATGTAACAGTAACGTCGCCACTTTGGTAACCTTCAAATCAGTTAGCCTTGGTGGGTAATCCAGTAGATGTGAGGTCGCTTACTATAGGTCTGGTGTGATACACTTTGAGGGTGCTTCAAGACGTCCGCTGGGTCGGGTAGATCGTCGTGACTGATGATACCCCATGTCGAAGGTGCTTCACCAACCGAGAGATCATCTGGCATGAAGGCCTCCGGTTTCTCGGCGGGTTTGTTGTGCTTCGAGTTGAGCGCTCTTGACATGCTGATTTGGTAGTCGTGAGCACTTTGGGAGCTAATGTCAGCCTGCAGTCTGGGGAGATCATATGCAAACTAACCTAAGGGTGAGAGCGATGATGGAAGTGGGCTCATCTTCTCGGACTGTGATGTACGATTCAGCAAAGACATGATCCGTAGGAGCACTGTAGATTGTTAGTAAAGGGAACATCCATTGGGTAAACCACTTACGCTGGATACGCAAGATTCATAGTGGTGTACTCCCGGGTCGCCATCCGTGACATTGCCGCGGAGGACATCCGATACAAGAAGGACCGTCGGTCTGCACTGGCGCTCATCTCCGCTTCACTATAGTTCCCCTGCCCCAAGCTGGAGTCCCGAATAGGTCGAATGAGAGGCGATGAAGGTACGGATGATTCGGGCGTGAAGTCTGCTATATTCTGAGGATGTGTCTGTAGTTTCAGCTCATCGTGCTTCTCCCGATAGTTCGTATTGGCCGCGTCGGTTATCTTCTGATCTTGGGCTGAGATACCCGGTGCCGGTGCCGGGAGGGTCATGGAGTGTGCAGTGAGGTCGGAGACCGACAGGATGGGGTCTAGTGTGTCAACACGCAATTTATTGGGGTCTTCCTCGCCCTCGTCCTCATCGTCAGCCTCACTGGAAGAATCGCTACTCTCTGATTCGTCGTCCCGCAAGGCGTCCTTGTAGTTGTTGAAGATCTCTACTTTGGGCTTGGCAGTTACGACCGGGCGAGCGCGGCGACCACGAATAATTGCGTAGCGTCGACTTGCTTTTTCGCTTTCCTTGGACAGACGCTCGAATTGACGGACTTGAGAAGCTACTTTAGACCCAGTATTACCTGGCCCAGGTCCAGTGACACGTCGAGTGCCCTGCCTATTGGGGGTGGCTGCGCTAGCGTTCCTTACTGACGAGCGATCACGAGGTGGATTCCTCGCCGGAGTCTTCCCTTTGGCTAATTTGTTGAGATTCGGGGAAGCTTTGCGGGTACCAGTGAACGGTTCGAGCGCGGCGGCATTGATGTTCTTGATAGTAGAGCCCGTGGTAGTTCGAGAGAGCACAGGTCGCTTTCGGACGTTGAGCATGGAGTGTGTAGGTGATGAGCGGCCCGATTGAATTGCTTCTGAATGGGGCGAGACAATGGGTTGAATAGGAGCTGGTATGCGTGAAGGGCCCGTTTCACCGGCACTATCACGGGTCTGACGAGGTGCAACATTCACTGCATAGCTACGTTCGAAATCTGAACCCAGTGCATGAGACCTCGGCTGAAACTTGGATCGATTGACCGTGGTCTTTGGACGGGCGCGAACCCGCCGTGGTTGCGCTTCAGAATCGTGCTCACTGTCTGATAGGAGGGAAGTTCGAGCGAGTGGTCCATAGCCGACTGCTCCAGTAGCAAAATTCTCCGGTAGCACAGCCTGAAATTGCTTGACGAGATCGGAGACGCTGGGGTGTGGGCGAGTGCGCCGAGGCAAGCGAGAGATTCGTTGAGGGTATTCCTCGGATGGGAAGGCGTCGTTCGTGCCCGAAACAGTGTCTTTCCGTTCTTGTACGGGAGATTCAGTTTGCACAGCACCAGTAATGGGTTGCCCGGGAGAGTTCTCCGGCCCATTCGCATTGAGAGCGGGCTGGCTCGGGACCGGGGCTGGGGCTGGTGTAGCATCCCGGTCTTCTGAGCGAATTTCCGGCTGAATCTCGGTGACCTCCAAGGAAGTGTCGGGGCGCGTTCGAGGAGCAGAAATAGTCGAATCGCTATCGCCACCCTCCGACTCTTCGTGCTGTGGCCCGGACATGTGTACCTCTGCTGGGTTCGTATCAATTAATATTTGCCCAACCGGAATGCTGCCGGCTGCAGCTGGAGGTTGATGCAATTCGCGTTCGGGGGCCTCAGCTGGGGAAGGTAGATCGATAGACGGGGGGCGTGCGCCAGTCTCCGAATTTGGCGGCTCAGCGCAACTATCAACGTTGGATTCATACTCTGATGCCGAAGATACAAGCGGACCCGACTCGCGTTTAAGCCCAGACTGGCGTCGCTCCGAGTCGACAAAGCGAGAGATTACTTTACGGTCCATGGTGCTGAACATGCTTCCCATTATCTCGGGCACGTATTTGGAGATCTTGTTTTGAGCTGCCGATCGACGGAAATCCTTCTCAGTCCCCACATAATATCCACTTGGGAGGTATAGCTTCTCCAGCTGGCCAAAGTCGTCGTCGAACTGTGTGATGATGCGCTGCCAGATTGGGCGGACTCGACCAAGCTGAAGTGTGTCCGTGGTTGGGGAGTCCGCGTACTCTTTATACATGAGTTGTTCAATATAATTACGCTGAAGGGAGGAGCGCTCGCGCATCTCTGCTGCCAGTGTGGAGATCTTTTGAGCTTGTTCGGGGTGCAGCTGTGCCAGTTGAGTAGCCGCCTCCGTTGCGACCTGGATACGAGAGAGAACCGAATCCCAATAGTCAGTATTGCGTTGAAGCATCTGTTTGTAATCTTCGTTCTTGAACGAAAGGAGTGCTTGTGGCCTCACGCGGATACTAGTGGGAGGGAAAGTCAATTCGTACAGCGCCACTTTCTCCGTCTGAAATCGAGCGGTCATCCCATGCCAATGGAAGTAGCGAACATGGTGCTGATATATGTTGTGGGAGCACCCAGCGCCATGCATAAGGAGGACCTCAGCCGGGTAGAAATGAAGCTCCAAGAATTTGGCAAACGAATAACGCCCGGCTTCCTCGCTGAGGGGGATGAGCGGGGTGTTTTGTGTACAAATCCGGCAGATGCTCCAAGTTGTGATACCTTCGTATAGCGGCGCGGCAAACTTGTTTGCCCCAATCCGACCTGTCCATGGCTCAGTCGAAATCAAAACCTGACTCTCGTTGTGGACAAAGACTTGTGTGTGGGCGATTCGAAGCACACTGCAGCCCTTGGCTTCGCAGACAGAGTGGACGGGGATGCTGCATTTCTCTTCAATGAACTGGGCGAGAGACTGATCACCTTCGCCGTAGTAAGATGTGTATTTAAGCTCGGGACGGAAACATGGGCGATGAGAGTTCTCCAATTGCCCAAGGGTAGCCGAACCCGTCATCGACGACGAACCGCTGGGCGTGGGGACGATAAAGCTACGCACAGCGATTTGCTGATATTTCTCCACAGCAAAGTCGTCTTTGTTTCTGCGTAGGTACCATTCCCATTCCCGGCGCATGGTTTCGTGGCGCTCCTTCGCATCAGCAAGCCTAGCTTCGACATCCAGTTCCGAAGGTGTATGGAGTTCGGGAGGGGGGATAACTGAGCCAGGTGTGAGTGAAACGGGGGCAGGAGTAGGAATGCGAGAGGGAACTGCAGGCGAAGTCATCAAAGAAGCAGAAGCGGCGGAGCGGAGGCTCGATAAACTTGCACTAGGATGGAGCTTGGGATCGGATTGCTCGCCAGCGGGACCCACAACGATTACAGAGGGCGTGGCTTCCTTGCTCAAGGCCAGCCCTTCTTCCTCAGTGTTGGCAGGCTCCTCTTTGCGCTCTTTTGCGCGTTGCCGCTCTTCCCATTCCCGCCTGGCCGCACGAAGTTGATCATCCGCCTCCTTCATTTTCCTCACGGGCCAAGGGGGCAAGAACCGAAGGGTTGCACTCGCTGAGATGAATGTTGTCAAATACGGGCGTAGGCTAGCATGAATCCGACGAGACAGGGCTACTAAATCATCATCCGCGTCATCTTCAACCGAGAAAGGATCCTCGTCCTCGAAAACGGGCGAAGGTTCGGGAAGAATAGGCGAAACCCATCGGCCAAGGCCAGATCCTGGCTCGGGGCTCGGTTCATTGACCATCCTCACACCGAGACCGGGGAAAGACTTGGCGCGTGGACGCATGACGCTGCCTATATCGCTCGGACTTGCCCCCGTGCTGTTGGCACCACTGCCTAAGCTAGGTGCTGGGATGGCTTCACCCGTGACACTCGGCATGGTAACAACACAGTCCTTCCACAGGAAGCTCTCCATCTTCAAGTTTCGGACAATAAATGCTATGAAGCGCATGACCTCCTTTAGCTTCTTGAGCGTATCAAGGTCTGCCCCGCGTAGGATAATGGTGCATCCGGATCGATGGGAATCACATCCTTCAAACCGCATAAATGTCTTTCGTCGCCCCGGGATCAAGTGATGGTCGTATGTTTGTATTTTGAACCGGGAGCATTCGCCCAGACGTGGGCCACGATGGAGTGCTGGTATGTCGGGCACGACTTCAGCGCCAGTCATACGCGCAACAAATTTGGTCGATCGAGGTGGGACCGCTCGTGCAACGGCCACATTTGCAGCCATAAGATATTCGAGAGCGAGGCGTGAGACGGTGCGCTCAACAAGAACTAGGTGTGGGCGCAATGCGGTAATGCGTGCAACTAGATTTCGAAGATACTCGCGTTCCTGGGCAAGGATCGAATCCAGAGTGAGGTACTCGTTTTCGCGGCGTTGCCACTCAAGCGAGAAGGCAAGGATCATAATTCTTGGCGAGTGCAAGCTACGTTTCATTTTCTTGTGTGCAAGGTTGGACGATATCACGGCGCCATCAACGTATTCACTGTCCCTCGGTCGGCCCCCTGGAATTTTCTTGATTTTGACAAAGTGCCGAACATCCATATCGACATTGGTTCCACTTGACGTGGCTGTTATGCGGAAGAGGCATGTTGTTTAGATCACGGGCAGCGGAAAACGTACATCAAACAATAGGCAGTGCACCCCATCCAAGGGAATTAAGATGGTCATATCGATTTAAATCGCCGGTGAGCCCAGAGATACAGCCGCGAGTGCGTATTCGTCAAAGATAGGGGCCGATACCCAGGTTGATTTCCACAGGGATAAGAGAAACGTTGTCGAGATGGACGAACAGCAAGAACGAATGCGGATGGAGATAATTAGTCCAACCACGAAGGAATCCAGGCATAATCCAAAACACCAGTGATCAATAGATCAAGGTGGGATTAGTATTAATCAAAATCGAATAGCGTCGTGTAAGTGCACGTGTTGGGGTCGGGTTATGGGATGTGAACATTCGACCAGATTGATTGGGTTGCAAAAATAAGAATAAGTCATCACAACACTCATGGGCGAAACGGGACTTACAGGCTACATTCAGTCTCGACGCTAACTTGAGGGAAAGACGGAGGAGAGTATCCTCCCACTCGGCTGCTACACCCTTCTCAGGAACACTCGATTTCCCGTCCCTCTCTCCAGCCCGGTCACTAGCTTCCTCATAGCTAGGTCCACCGGCAGTAGAAACCCCCTCTCTTGGTTGACCGATTTGTGCGCGGGACAAAAGCTGTCGGATCATGATGCGCAAATGAAACATTGAAACCGCATTGAGCTCGGCCGCGTAGCTGCAAGAGTAGCGCATCCATCGACCCACAGTGCGGCGGATTTCCACATGAGGAAGTAAGAGGAAAAAGTCAGTCAATATAAAATGGTGCAGACACGACAACTAAACGCCACTTACGCGCTACTTTCCCTTCTAGTCCTCCAGCCCGCTTCACCTTCGGCACTCAGAGGGCTGAACTCTCCTAATCGACTATGCACACGGCTTCTGAGATATGGTGTCCGGTCCCCAGCATGTGAGCTATGGAATGAATCCATCTTTCCAAACGAGTCCATCCTCCCCCCAGTAAACGATTCTAGTCGATTGCCAAAGGAATTGAGTCTCAGTCGATCCCCCGACCCCAACCGAGGCCTTTCTCGTCCAACAGCAGAAGTTGAATCCCTCCTCATTCCAATTCCGGGGATGGGTACCAGGCCCGCCGGAGTTTCGGGCGACGATGCGGATGCAGGGAAAAGGATAGATGATTCAGTATTGGGCGTTGACGAATCGGTTGGAGCGGCCTGGTTCGGTGTAGACAAGCCTGGAGTAGATGTTGACGCATTTGGGACAATTGCAGCCGTCTGCTTCACGATAGCAGCCCCAGTCTCAAGTTGAAGGGCTCCCGGTGATGTAGGGGTGTCAGACTTTTGGGCAGGAAAAATGAAGGCTTTCCCCCCTTCCCCAACTCCGATGTTCCTTCTAGTCCCACTATTACTCCGTCCCGTCCTCTCATAATATAGCTCTATTTCCTTTTCCCCCAGTTCCTCCTCCGCTACCTCCAGTTCGTCTTCATTAGGCGCACGGCGGAAAGGGGCTGGCGCAGGCGCAGGTTCTGGGCTAAACAACCCTTCCGTTGGAGTGTGGGGGCGAGAATCGTCCGAATCATGCGCCTGGTGTAGCCGGTGACGAAATAACGAATCCCGAGAAAAGATGGGGAAAGGCTCATCCGTCCGGCGGGCCCCGGTAGCAGAGAATGGTGATGGAGGCTGATAGGATTGTGAGAGTGATAGGGAATATTGATGATGGTGATATGGGTGATAGACAGGGGCGGAAGTAGCGGCCGATGTAACACTGCGTTTATCGTCGTCGTCATCGAGACCTTCGTCTTCAAGTACCTGCAGGCAAAGGTTGCAGACTCGAATCATGCCTTCCTGGCCAAAGCGGGATGATGATATTATGTTTGCAGCACAGCGAGAGCAAAATATTTGACCTTTGGAGAAATTCGTGAGTCCAATGCACCGGGCGACACACCACAATACATACCGCAAACTCTGCAGTGATGCTTGCGCCTCCAAGTTGTAAAGACACTCTTGCAATCATAACATTCCTTGCAATGCTCGTCGTCCATCCAATAGTCCCGGGAAAGGCCTGAATGGCCAGTCAATTCCCCGTACACATTTACTGTTGCCACTCACCTTCACCACGCAACCGCCTGATCACCTTGCTTACAGATGCCCCCCTCTTTGTGCTCGCCACTGTCCTCACGCTTCTGGCGTCATCCGGGATGGCGAATCCCGGGATTGAAGTGCCGTACATTCGCTCAATCCCCTCGTACGTTTGGGGTGAAGGATACGCTCCTTCTGCAACATATCGCGGTTGCTCGACTGCAATCGGTGCAAAGGATACAAGTGGTGGAGCTGGGTTCGACCCACCGGGCCTCAAACTCTTCGTCGCAGGCTTCAGGGATGGTGCTCGGGAGGGCGATGGTGGGTTTGTCGGTGCTGCGATTTTGCTAACAGGTTTATTTGGGGGTTTATTCGTATTTTCGTTGGTAGAAGGAGCGGCCACAGGAGTCGCTGGCACATTGCCGCTCGCGCTAGTGCCCGAGGGCCCGTTGGCAGCGAATGTGTTCTTCACCTTGGAAAAGATGGAGGTGACCAAAGCATAGCCACCCTGGCCCCCTGGATCATCGTCTCCAAATGGGTTGTGAGTCGTGAGAGTGATAGGCGAATCCATCGCTGCTCGTATCGCGAGCGCCTCGCAAGGTGGTGGTTCTGTAATCCTGTGGAGTGGCGACAAACAAGTGACAAACGTGAATCCAGGACCCTTATTTGAAATAACCCCTCGTCATTACTCCTTCTCGCACAGCCACATACCCTCTCTTACGCCCGACAACTCATCCAGGAGAACGTATCTACGCTTTGCCTGCCCGGCGTGGGTCGTTGAGCCAACGAGCGCCCATGAATCCTCCGTTGAACGTGCCGAAAATGACCATAGGCTCACACTAGCCCAAGTCTCCTCTAACGACCACGGCAAGATCACTGGGTGATAGAGTTTTGCCTTGCATTATGCACGTGCGCGATCTTCCAGAATCCACCGGTGCGGTCTTCCGAGGCATTCGTACGCTGACATAGTAGGATGGCGTGAAATCTATATCTTTATC
>WSTI01011591.1:0-20152 GCA_019616915.1 Ceratobasidium sp. 423
TGGGGGAGGGGTTGGGGCACATGGATCCCTGTGCATGGGTAAGGATCCTTGTGTCTGACCCATGTAACAGCTCTACATCATCATCTGAGCCTTTGCAGAGGGATCCTGCATTATAATCAGAAACATTCCATGTAAATAGATGAAATTATTATAATTGACCATATACATTGGCATAAATCACATACCTGGGTCATGATACCCCTGAAATCCATTATCCAGGGCTTCAAAGCCACCCTCATTCTCATTCCTGATCTGGCTCCAGCTCCAGCTCTTGTGCTCAACCTCAGGCGACTAGCACTGGCTCAAGTAACACTTGCAAGAAGAATGCCATGCCATCCTTAAGCTCTAAATTTGCCCCCTGTCCCTCCAAGAAAGATAGCAAGAAAAAGTCAAAGTGCAAGTGCTCCCTGTCTCCTGAGGACTCCCACTCTCCAAATGAGTATGACCTCATGAACTCATCATATATACCAAGTATGGGGAAGCAGGGTAATTGGCACAAGTATATGGATGAAGATTCCCAGGGACAAGTGAGTTAAATTAACAACACTCAAATCCCCAGGGACTTAGGAGGCCAAGAAGACATACATTAGAAAACATGGCCACCTGTACTTAGCTTAGGTCAGCTTCAACTTCTATCCATACATGGATCACCTGGCTGAAGGGGAATACAAGTGCATTGCACTCCCCAAGGGCAAGATGGGTCATGCCTTCAACTCATATGAGATAGGTGGATATAAGGTTGATCATGATGAATATATATGAATTACATGGCAAGTATATCACCCAATGTGATTGATCAATGCTTACTTTTGGTTAGGATGATCTCTGGACCCAACTGATCAAGTTCATGCAACAGCACCTTAACCTCCCTGAATGGGCAAAGGTAACATGGTCACACTATGCAAGCTAAATCTCATGCAAGGTATATTGCATGGCAAGTAAAATTTCTATTCACAGGGTTGTTGTGCATTTAACACAAACACAGATGGAGGAAAAACAGCCAATCTAAAAGTGCTGTATTGACAAGACCAGCAATGACTACTGGTTCATTCAGGATACATCCAAAATATATCTCCCCCAGGCAAAGATGTATAATCACATAAAAAATAGTGAGTACACCCTATCCCACTATGTCTGTGCTAACTAATGCAAGTTACAGGGAAAGGCCAGGAAACTTTTCTATGCCAAAACTAGTCCAACAGCAAGGCAATCAAATTGGATGATGAAGTGGAAGGTGGTGAAGGCAGTCACAACAATGACAATTACAATGATGATGATGATGATGATGATGATGATGAAGACAATGATTCCTGCCACTCAAATGGTTCCTTGCATCCCTTTGAGTCTACCACATCTGTATCCCACAAAACCTGTGGAGTGGACATTGCCTGACAAGGCTGTAGCTGATTAGGAGGAGGCCTGTGCCACATGATTACAGGAGATGGCCACAAAGAAGGGGAAGCAGGAGGGAAAGGCAAAAGCACAAGCAAAGGGAAAGGGAGTGGTCAAGGTGAGTGCAATTATTTATTGGTTTAATTTCTTCTGTGCTTAACATCATAGATGGCCAAGAAGGCCAACCCCCCCCCCCCCCCCATCAGGAGATAGTCAAATACAACTTGGAGCTGGGTGGAGAATTTACTTTTGACCTACAGCTTGAGGTATGTGACACATATGTCTCTGAATCCAAGTTGTATTGTCTTTCACCAATTTGGTATGTAAGACATAACACATATCAAATGAGCATATAGTAAGTAAAACCTTCTCCCAGCAAATCCCATGCTGTCCAACACCCAAACCCACCTGTTTCTCTCCCCTGCTCCTGATTCTTGGCCCTTTCATGAGCATATGATTCAGCACTGCTTCATCAGCTGTACTATGTATGTTTATAGTAGTACCAAGGTGATGGCTGTAAGCCATTGGCCCAGACCTCTAGATCATTTGTATGTGTATATGGGCTCATGTGGTCACTTGGATGGCACAAATCAAATTTGCCTGTGTGGGTTCTGGGATTAGTATGTATAGCTGTGCATGTTTACCTAGCTTCCTCTCCCTTTTTTATTCAACCCCTGATAAAAGTGGGGAAAGATCTCACAATAGGGGGACCTAGTAATCAAACTGATAATCACCCACAAAATCATCCAGCAGAGTGATTATGTAAACACATACACTAACCACTAGGGCACCCAGGCCTGACACACTTGTTACTAACTACCTACCAATGTCATAGAGACAATGCACAGGTCCAACAAGGCAGACAACACCAGCAAGGCTGGCAAGACTTTGCAGGTTGCGGTTGAGCTCAAATCACCTGCCAAAGGCAATTCCCAGGTACATCTAGCATATTGATTAACACCAATACTTAATGACCATACAGATTGGGGCACTGCTGAACAAAAAGAAGTGGAAGGAAGCTGCAAATGTCCTGGCCACAAGTGGCCCAGCCAAGCCCTTAAGCAAGCACAATAGGGCAGTTGAAGACAAGGAGATTGAGGATGAGAAGGTTGAAGAGGTCAAAGAGGGGGAAGAGGTTGCAGAGGAGGAGCCAATCTGGAAGAAGACATGCAGGGCTATGGTACGTTGACTCACAATCACCAACTCATTCTAACTGACATGCTCAGCACCTGAAATGCCCTGCCAAGCCTGAACGCAAACCCAAACCTATCCAAGAACCTGGACTTGCAGCCCAAGCCAGTTAAGGGCCACCAAATTCTCTTGATAAGTGCTGAATCAGCACTTACCTTCCTGAGCCCAGCCTACACATACATCCCAACAATGCAATATATTTTTCTTATAATAAAACTGATTCCATGGCTAGGGCGGGCAGTGCATCAAGAGTGTGATGAAAATGGTGGTTCCACACCTGAGGAATCATTGTTCCACTGCAAAACATTAGCAGGTTCCCATTGATTCAACCCAATATGCTCAAAACTATTTATTTGTTTATGACTTTGATTCACTCCCCACTGTATGTGTACAAAAGCACCAGCTCAATTGAATACCCATGCTGGACAACCTCAGATGCTCCTGTTTTTTTCCTTTTTCTATGTGTAATTCTATCTAAAAATCCAATGTATAATGATTTTTGAACACCCAGTAGAGTTTGAAAAGAAGGGGTAACCCATGGAAATGGATGGGAAATGATGGGGGCAATGCCATCTTAAATCAAGGGGTTACCCCTTATAATTGTCTCACCTGGCTATCATGCCTATATCTAGGGGGATACCCAGGGTAAATTTCAGGGGATTTCTTTTCACAGTTGATCTTACGACCACTCTTATGCTGCCTGCACAACTAAATTAGTATTAACTATAGAGTTAGATTGTTGGTGGTGGCATCACCTTGAACCTAGGACATATTATATATATTCCATTACTTTCTTTTTTCATACTTACTACCTTTATCAACATCCTCAGGACTGCATCACAGTGTCCAATGTTGGCCACATTAAATCATCCTGAGGTGCATCATAGTCAAAGGTATCAAAGGATAGGCAGAAGGGATCAGATAAGACTGGTGGGTTAAGTGATCACCCACATTCCAAGGTGTCTGCACCTTGAACCTGAATCAGTTAGACAGTAGAACAACTGCTTGCAAAAAACCTGATTGTAATTATGCCTTCACATGGAAGTAATCACCTTTAAGGATAAATGAATGCTAGTTAGTATTAAAAAAGTTAGTATTAGTGCTGTTAAGCCATCATTTAGCCTAATCAGGCTCTAGTGTTCTCAATTACAGATTTTGTTATCAAACTCTACTTCAGGGCTTATTCAGCCATCCTTAAATACTACTACCTTACTTACCGACAAACTCACCTATTTCATCAAACAGGCTAAACATCATCATCATAAGAAAAACCAGACTTTGATTTACATGAAGAAGCCCTCAATATCATACAAGCCTGCAAAGACTGTATCATAGAACTTGAAGATGCTATGGTCAAACTGAATGACAACCTCCAGCATGCAGATCTCCAGGTAAAATGTTGGCAAGAACAAGCCAAAGAAATCATCCAAAATGGACATGGGTGCCCTGCATCCACCAGCTCAATTATACATCCTTGGTCTTACATACCCACTTCTCCACACTACACAGCCCAAGAAGAATCTGGCAAGGAAATAATACAGTGCTGGACAAAACTGTTCACAGAGACCCCATGTTGCATAAGTGCAGCAATTGCACATGGTTGGAGAATCCAGTCAATTTGAAATTCATTGATAACATACACTTCCCTCTCAGCTACATGTCACATTTTATTTGGTTGGGTTTAGTTGAGTCATTATTGAGTGTGGGGAAAATAGTGAGGCATGCTCTGTGAACAGTTTTGTCCAATGCTATTTTGTGGGATAGTGTTCCCACTTGTGCAGACCCAACAAGCTTTTAGAAATTTTGGTGATTGTTGCAACATGATATGGGTAGTAGTGCCCCTGCACTAGCACATTGGGGAACAGGGTTGCTTGGTTAGTTGAAGGAGTGCAGCCATCTGAGTCCTTTGGTAGTCTAATACCAAGGTATGTGGCACTCAACAGGTCTCAGTGCATCAGGAAAGTAGCAGATGGATACTGATGCACTCCAAACCATCCAAAGAACAGTCTGGGGCAGGCATCAGAGTCAATCTAGGGCTGATCAGTGCACAGAGGGACATGCCAAATATGGCCAGGGAGGTGGTTAACAGGTTGTAAGCTCCAAACTGGCTGATTGACAACAATTAGCAGCATTTAAGTAGTGTGGAGAGAAAGGGGAATATTGATTACACATACCTGGCTATCAGGCCATCAAGCAGCATTACAGGTTGATCTGATCCAATTAGATCCCATTTTGTCAAATCAAGAGTTGGGAAAAGGGTCACCAAGGAGCATTGAGCAGTACCTCACTTGGCAAAATAATTATGGGCATGTACATTGAAAACAGTAATTATGAAATATGTTCTGTAATGAATGTCAACCAAATATATGCTACTTTCACTGCCATTCTTGTGGTTTCCTCTCCTTCCCATAAACCACCTATTCTACCAAAAGGCTCAATGGAAAAGTACTGATTGATTCAGGAGCCACCTCCTGTTTTATCCATCCAGGAGTGTTTCAAACCCCACATTACCGATTTATTAACATGAACATGCTAAAAAACTAAGTGTGATTGATACATGAGAAATATGATCTGGATCTATCCCAACCTATATAGAATTCCACTCAAAATTGGAGGACACAGTGAGACTATAGATTGCCACATTGCAGATATTGGCAATCACTCGCTAGTCTTAGGAATGTCTTGGTTGAAAAAACTGGACCCTGATATTAATTGGAAAGGTCCACTATAGCAGTTATGGTGTGCTTATTGTCAGGTGGGTTGCCTGGAGTTACCCACAACTCTCCAGCTGAACTCACTCAAAAATGTACCAACTAGCTACCATGACTTCAAGGATGTGTTCACAGCAGAAAGAGCAGTGAGACCTACCCCCACACAGACCTTGGGACATCCCCATTGATCTAATCCCTGGAGCTAATCTGATGCATGGGCTAGTTTACAAAGTAACCCCTTATGAAGAAGTGCTTTGAAAGACTATAAATGAGCATCTTGCCAAAGAAAGAAACCATAAAGCCATCACATTCCTCTATATCCTCACCAGTCATGTTTGCTCCAAGGAAAAATGGGGAACCTAGGATGTGTATCAACTACACAGCCCTAAATGACCTAACCAGAAAGACATGTACCTAATACCACTCCCTGATGAACTAATGGATCAATTAAAGGGGCAGCTGTATCTACACTAAACACTGACCTCAAGAATGGGCACCACTAAATCAGGATCAAGGAAGGTGACAAGTGGAAAACAGCATTCAAGTGCATATTTGGCCTATTTGAATACTGTGTAATGCCTTTTTGGATTGACCAATGCCCCCGCAATTTTCTGATAATTAATGAATCACATCCTAGGTGAGTTGGACTTTATCAAAAGGCTTGTGTGTGCATGTAAATTGCCACCTGTGCTTGTGCATTTTCCAGAGCACTCTTGGTATGGATTGATGGGATCTGGACTCATAGGTACATTAAGGGGATATTGAATTTGTGCCAGTCTCTTGGTCCCCCATCCCTATTTGTCATTGCACTCACTTGCCTTCCACATATCACCCTTGCCATAAGCTTTACATGCATGAATATTAAATGATCAATCAATCATCTGGTTACAAAGCTTTGTGGCACAGGGCATTGCTGATCTTACATATCATCCAACACCATGCACAGTAATACAGCTATTCACACACACATGTAATTACAAGGGCCAAACAAGACCAGCAAGGCCCATTGGTATACACTAGAAGGGCATTGAAGGATGGATATAGCTCAGGATAAGGCATGGGGCATAGCTGTTTCATCCTGGAGGCATGCAATCGGGGCTTAGCCTGGGGGCTGGCACCCTGGGTGAAATATTTGTTGGTCAGTATTGTTGTAAACAGCCCCCATCTTTGCATGAGCAATTGTGGCATTCAGTGTGTTGAGTTCTCACCAAGGCATAGGCATCAAGTGGCCATGATAACTGAGAAGAGGTCTTAGCAAGCCTGGAAAATCACATTATGATTTTCAAGCCTGACAGGATGAGAACTGACCTAAGAGGAATGGGAATGGGTACAGCCCTATAGGGCAAATAGGGACTCAAGGAGATAGTTAATGTGTTTGGCTAATGAGCCTGGGCAAAGACAACTGCTCTTGCTAATAGTAGTGGGGCCAACATTGTGTGAAACAAAGAGGACAAGTTCTGCTGGACAATGGCCAACAAAACTTTCCTTATATATTACAAGTAGCCACTGAGATATATACATGAACACACATATGGTGTGATATTAGAAAGACCACATAGAACATCAGAAAGTCATCAGAACAAGTGTGGGAAAGTGTTGACATGGCACAAACATAGAAACCAAGACATTGGTATCTATTTCAAATAACTGTACAAACTGGTGCAATGTCCACAAATACTGTGGCTAGTGTCTATTTGCTACAGATGTGACTTCAACACAATCCAAGGTTGCCATCTGCTAATCCTTGGCTTTGGTAACATGGAATAGAGAAAAATCAAATAAACCTGACTTCAATGAATGTCAGGGTGTCATTGGCATGGGTAATGACAATTATACACACTGGGGCAGGTGCATGGGTTAGGCAAGTATGAGTTGCTTGTGTCTTGGGTCAGGAAAGTATCAGACTCACTGTTGCAGCAGGTTATCCTGCCTTGAACACCATATTTTTCATCCTGGGACAGGACACTTGTTGTTCTTTTCACTGGTATGCATGCTAAGGGCAGGCAGGTAATTGGCAACAAAATCCAGCAGATCAATCCTGATGTACTGAACATGTCTCACAAGGTGTTCATTGAGCATGAATTGCCAACTGCAACTCTGGCAGACATGCTTCTTTTGGTCTTTGGTAGGAGTGGTACATAGAAGGCAGTGAATCAGACTCATGCAAGTGGGCCAGTGAGTAGGATGGGGGCAAGTCTGAGTAGTGGGTCAGGTACTTGGAGCTGGAGCAGTAGAGCAGTGCAGTGGGCAGCAACATCAGTGATGGTAGGTCATGCTCATTGCTGGAGTGGGATGATGGGCCAATGTTGAATAAAGCAGTGGTGCTATACATTGCAGAGATGGCTAGGTAGCAGGTGCCAGTTCACAATGAGCAGAGGGGTAGGCTGGGGATTATCCCTGCAATATCATTGACAAAGATGTTTATGACTGACTGAGGAGGTATTTACCAGTATATGAAGACCCAGATGTGTGGCAGGGTTCTGGTGCATCAGGTAGGCAAGATCTAGTGATAGAATTATTTAATGAAGGTTTGAATGTTGACAGGGTGACAGATACAACATTAGTGGAGTGACCATATGGCAATTGAGTGCATGAGGTTAGACCCACCAAGGGAAGGGTAGCATTATCCAGCCACAGGCTGAACTGAATTATTTTTTAGTGCAAGTTTGATAATCATAAGAACAGCATGATGGGGTTGAGAGGGCATGAGAAGAATTGAATATGTGGCAGGGGTGGTCTGAGCAATGTCAGTTTGTGCAGTAAAGGGAATACCATGAACGAGTACATACTGTCAATCCACAAACTTGTTTAAATGAATACTGCTCTTCTGCCAATTTTTCATAAGTGCAAACATGTGATGATTGTAATGTAGATTGAAGTGAAAATGACACAATACTGTCATAACTTCACAGTTTGGGCTGGGGTTCCAGTTTTGAAGTTGAGAGAACTGGGGGGGGGGGGGGCAGGTGACATGCTTTGATGCTCAAAATGGGGACTAAGGCATGACATGATTGATTGTCCATCACTCAGTAACAAATGGAGGCCAAGTATAGGCAAGGTGCAAATGGTGGGATTGACAACAATAAATTGAATAGCTTGATATAAGCCAGGGGCACATCACAAATGTATTGCAAGTACACTGGGACTTTCAAAATCAATACAGGCAGCATGGTATCCTGCGGTATGAAGACACAAATTTTAGTTGGACACATGGTGATTGCAAGTACTTACCAATAAACTCCACCTGTGTTGGCCTATCCAACACAAGGACTGTGTCATGTGTGCACCCAGTGGCCCCAGTCCTATCCTAGTTCCAGTGTGGTTGCAAGGTAATGGATTGGCATGGATAGTATTGACATGATGTTTCTGTGCAGGGGGGGGAGGTGTTTAAGGCATAGATGATGCCAGACAGCACACTTGTGATTGGGTGATAACAGGGACACATGGGCTGGGGTCTCAAATTCATTGGCCAATACCTTTGTCAGCAATTTGATGAAGTCCCAAGTGTTGTAGTCCATGATGATCATCTGGCATACTACCATAGCATGTGTTGGCTCCTTTGCAATTTCCCACTATAGGTTTGGATAGTGGATCTACCTCAAGGGGAACACATTGCTGGAGCCTGTCATTGGCATCATAACACTTGACTCAGCTCCATGTGGGTACTTACTTTGGTGCACTCCAATATTACCATTACCATTGCTGTCACTGTTGATATACTTCTCACCCTCTCCTCTCATTGCAATATGCAATAAGTGTTCATATACAACAGGTGGATACACACTGCATTCTGCTGCTGTATGTATACCATCATTTGCTTTTTGCATTTGACTTTATTCAATGCTTGACAGGGCATTTTCACATAGTGAATGTTTAGGGTTTGGGTGCTTCAGTGAACTATTGAATCCATGTAGTCAGTAACCATTTGTAACTTTGGGGTGCTGTAGAAGCTCAATTCATTTGTGTAGTATCCATTCCCCTCATTGACCATAACCCATTTCAACTTGTGGAATCTCAACAACAAAAGATCCATCTTGACAATACCTGACTCTTTCAACACCAGTGATTCAGCAGGGTACATGAACTTGAGTGAGGTTCATCTTACTTTGACCTCCTCAGCATCTGCACTCCTGGCAAAAGTGCACAGCAGCTATATCACCATTTCCCCCATCAAACAACTGATCCATGCACCAACACAACTGAGCCCACTGGTGAAGTGCCTCAACCCCTTTGCTTGTGGCATCACCATATAACACTTGTCAAGCTCACTTTCCCAATGCCCACTGAATCCATTTCAGCATGTGAGTTTTCAACATCTTAAGCCAGAGTTGGTGGATAATATCAGGGGTAATAGAATCATGTATATTGCAATGTGGTAGTTTTGCCCAACACAGCCACAATGGCTTCAATCTGGGGCCCTAACTCAAATGTTTCATCTTGCTGTTGTCAAAACATTCCTCAAGGGCATTCAGTGTGTCTGTTGGCCTGCATTGTGGTGCTTTTTCACAATAACCTTGCTCATTGTGTTCCCACCTTGCAAATTGGACATCAGTTCATCATGGTACAAGCCATTAAGCACTGCTCTGGCCCATCAGCAATGTATGCAGCCACAATTGGGGAAGGATGGACAAAGCATGCCATCTGGGTACCACATTTTGATGCCATTCCTCAACACTTCCTGCAATGGCTTTATCAATTCATGCATTGCATCATGGACCAAGTGCCCCTTCAAATGCTGTCTCTTGTCATTGTTTTCAATATTGTCAAAGTCCTCTGCAGGCTGGTATTTGAGTAGAACCATAGAATGCTCACTTGCTTTCTGTATCATTGATTTGCAGATGTTGTGCCAAGTGTCAGATAAACCAGATAAGCTTGTTGGCCACACATGTCATGACTGAGCTGGGACAACTAGGGAAGGTATGCAAGGTTGCTGAATACCATACAAACTAGTATGGGTGTGCAAGGTGGCTATGCCTTATATACCAAGTGACTTTTGCACTTGGTAGGTATCCAATGTCTTATGTGCACTTCAAGAGTGACTAACAAGGGTAGAGTGCCAACAAGGAGCCTAGGACTATTGAGTACTAACTTAATGATGTGCTCAACCCAACTAGGGGGTCTGGGCTAGGGTAAGGTGAAGAGGAACAAGTGGTATTGGCAGAGACCTCATGACAAGAGGTCAAGCTGTGAGGAATAGCTCCCAGCTTGCCCTCTCTTATATACATGAAGAAGAAACACATCAAGGCAAATGCATATGGGCCTGGTCTTGAATTTGTACTCTGCTCACCTCCATTACTCCAGAAATTTTGGGCATTGCTATTCTGGAGTTCAAAATTATAGATCCCACTGGTAGCCAGTAATATACCATCACAGAACTGGTTATTGGGAGAGCACATTTGGGTTTGGGGACCAGAAGTGTATTGTTGGTCAGTGACTCATTGCCAATATGATATGCATATATGCAGGGTTTGCAATGGATGGGACACAAGCTGACAGGCTTGAGACATAGTTTAATGAGAAGGTTACCCAGGCCACAAAGGCAAATATGCTTGCCTTCATGAATAACACATTTAATCTCTGTCACATGAACCCAACACATATGACTCTTTTCCAAAGCACAAGAACAGTACATATGAGGTATAATTTAAATAGACTCAACTTATTTCAGGGTCTGACACTTCCACAAGAGGCAGCCACTAGATAGACTGGTCTCACACTTGTATGGGTGAGCCATCATCGAAAAAATCATTTTGCTAAGATGAGTGCATATAACCAATAACTGGTGACTTTCCTCTTGGGTGATGACTGAAAACCCATGTAGTTTGCACTTTTTTTTTAGCTGAATGTGATATTTTGTCACCAGACACTTACAGGTGTTGACTGTGTGACAGTATCACATGTTAATTACTGCACAACACCTTTCCACTTCCTATTCAGTACCTAGGCTTCTCCACCAATGCTCATTTGTATTGGCATCAATGTACTCATACTGCATGATATATGCTTTTTGCCAAAGAAACATGTTTTCTACTCATGATGTATGGTTCCACTTGATTCATCTTGGTTCAGTTTTGAATTAAGAATTATGCATGTGGATCCAACAGATTTATGGAGGCTGAAATTGCATACCTGTTCATTCTGCTCCATATTATGGGCTTATTTAACACTGAAAAGAATAATACAATTCTTGCAAAGCACTCTCCTTTGATATTACTAAACTGCTTAGCATCTCCCAGTCTACTCATTGCCCTGGAGAAAATGTTTGGATTTCAGCCCTACATACTTTCAGCCATGGTCAACTAGCTAAGCAGCCACATAATTAAGTCATTAAATAAGCTCAACCTCATGCCAACAGGTCTAGAGAAACACTCTGCTGGTTTTGAGGATGGTTGTGGAATTGTTTGATGGAGAGTTGAATATCAAGTAAAATTTCAATGATGAAATTTACTGGCACCTAAGACCTCTAATACACAAATTTCAGCTAATTGTAAACTATGCACTCTGAACTGAGGGGCCCACCAAATCTATGCCCAAGTCTGAGAGCTTTTCCATGTGTATGCGATCTGAGAGGTATGAGCTTTAGATGCTCAGATTCCGCATCAATTGTGACTCAGGCTATATATAGATGTTAGTCATGAATTGAATGTGTTCCTCAAGCGCCTGACCTATGAAATAAGCATATGGCCTCAGCACAAGTTCCTGATAAGTTCATAGATGCAACTGTTCACCAGAACACATCTGCAAAACTTGTAAAACTTTGGGAGGCATCCACCTTCTAGTTATGGTAATGGGCACAAACAAGCCCAAAGTATGAAAAGCCTGCCAGCAGCCTCTGGGAGGCAGGGGGTAGCTTCAAAGCCTCCAAAGCCTCCAGGAGGCCTCCCAGAGTTTTACAAGTTTTGCAGAGGCAGAGTTAATCTCTGCACCCAATAAATGGGTCTATAAGTGTCCCTGATGACTTTGAGGTTGTCAATGAAAGCCTTGGTTGCCATCTCATAACCATGGTGCAATGGTCTACATCTGTATTATTTGGGGACTGAAATGGTATGTACAAGTTGGATTACTTAGTATTTATTATTTATGTCCATACAGGAAACAAAGCCCAATGGATACATAAACATTTCTGGGTACACAATGTTGCCAAGCCTCATTTCTACTTGTCTGAGTTTTGCATTCACAAATGGATGAAGGCCCTTACAAAGGCCACCATATTGATGAAGTATAAGGGTGCATGCATTCAAAATGGATAGAATTATGAACTGGCAATTCACAGACACTGTCCATTCATCTTGCAATGTCCCACTGACTCCCCTTGCCATTGCTTCACTCAAACTTACTGTTGTCCATAGTGCTTCATCAGTTTGGTGCTCTACCTCATTCTACATCTCATTGGATTGTAAATCCCCACTCCCTCCCTGCTTGCCAGACACATGACTTGGGAACTCACTCCAGATCCATCCCTCTCCCCCTTTTCACATGGTTTATTTCAGATTTTTGTTCACCCTGTACAAAGTCTCTATCTGCCTTGAATTTTGTGGTTTGGTCAGGATCATTAACCTACCTTATTCAGGCACTTGTGACTCCTAACACAGCCACCACACCTGTGACATGACTCTTTCTCATACAACCCAATGCAAACATGACATGGTGAAACCAAAAGAAATCATCTGCACCATGACATTTGCTTGGTCACTGGATGTAGAACCAAGTCTAATGACTGGCACAGTAGCTCATGCCCTCAACATGCCATTTTTGAATGATGGACAATCAGAAATATGGAGCCTGACTTGTATGATCATGACACCATGATTGAATTGGAGGGAGGCATTGGAAAGGTTATCCTCTCATCTAGGTATGGAATCATGCTCTCTCTACTCTTGGTTATCACTTACATGGCACAGATTTAATCAAATTGCATGGGATATGTGTACCCCAACTGTGTGCAAGGAGTGCTCCCCCCAGAATAAAAATTTGGTCAATTGGAACTATGGGATCTAGCCCAGATTATTCACATGACAGACTAAGTAACTCCTTATTCAATCAATCCAATTTGTATGCTTATATTGCATAGTGTTCCTTGCCCAGTTACTCCAAAACAACACCCATCCCAGCCCTGTTTGAGCACTCCACTATAATCCCCTCCAGACATCACTTCTTGAATCAGGACATGTAGGAAGTGAACTCTAAATCTGGCACCTTGAGAATCCCCTGACTCCATACCCCAGTGCTTGTTTGCAATGTTTGGATAGAGTAAGCCTGTTGACATGGAACATGCAGGTCACACACATTTTGGCCAGCTTGACTTTAAGTGGAAATATCTAGACCACAACAACTGACAAGACAGGCCAACACACTTGGAGTTGCCAAATGTACATGGCAGCATGGTTTAAGGGTAAAATGCTTCACCATTGGTAAGCATCACTTTCACCATCTGCTGGGTTCATCAGGACAGGATACTAATTTACATTATTATAAGTCACTCCCCTACTGGACCCAAGTCACATGAGTCCCATGTATGCAGATGAGGGGGAGGGGGGCTGAATGCCAACTTGCACTCAAATGTGTGATCACAACTGACCAGGCCAGCATGACACATGAAATGTGGATTTCTCACATCATGCACAGCATATGCAACCATTAGTGGAGGGTGGGGAATTGACTAGACTATGACAACTGGTGAGACAGTCTGGTGCACTCCCCACCATTAATCATGTTTTGGCAGTATGGCTCAAGGTTACAGCCTCACAATTGGTGAGTCTTGATCTTACTGTCCAGTTGATCCATCATTCATTCTTCTGTGTGAACTGGTAACTAAATTACATTGCAGGCCCTTCCATAACTGGACCCAATGCTCCTCTGAAGTCTCATGAAGTGCAAATAGGTGGGTGAGAAGAAGTCCTCAAATGTCAATGTGCACTCAACCTTATCTGACAACCTCATGCCCATGCAATTGCCCAGCCCCAGCCATGTACTGCCACCACTTCTCCATCTACCCTTGTCCCAGTCTGTGCCACTGTAAACCTCAACCCCATTCCCAGCCTGGAGGAAGGAGATGAAGAGATGAGTGGAGCAAGCAGCATAGGCGTGTCCCCCACTCCTCCTGCAGTCAGATAGAGTGACTCAGATGGGAGTTATGTGAGTGTGCCTTCTATCCCATTGCCCCAGTGGCCCCTCAGCCTGGTAGAGCTGTCAGATGGGTACCTGTGCACTACCCATGGGATTCTGTACAGCCCAGAATTCATTGCAAAAATAAAAAGTGAGTATGCTCACTTTTTATTTTTGAAATGAATTCTGGGCTGTACAGAACCCCTCAGGTGTGTTCACTGTTTCTAGCAGATCCCATGCACACTCATTTGATTGCACCATTTCTCCCATTTCAATCACTCCTGTCTTGCCAGTCATGGGCTGCATCTCACCTAACAACAATCCAGGATGTCTCAGCAAATGCCACTGCTGAGGAGTGGCAGTGGATGGGTGGCATCCTACCTAAGGCAAAACTATGCCACTAGGAATGGACTAAGTGGGCTGGTTATATATATTCTAGTTAGGTAACCTCCCTTACACTAGGGGCAACCCAGCCATGCTGAATGCCCACCTTGCTTACCACCCCTATATCTGATTGGGTGCCTCTTAGGTGATGGGGTGTAGTTTACTAGTAAAACACCCTCCCTTTGCCAGAGCTGCAATCCTGGTGCCTGGCATGTGCTGTCCACCAGTGAGATTTGCACCTGGCTGTGGGATAGGTGACAAACCATTCATTGTTCATCTGAGTCTGGGGTCAAATGTGGTGTTGATCATTGAAGTTTGAGAAATGGTGTAGGGCAGCTGATATGACAAACACACACAAGATAGTGCTTACTGCCCAATGAGCCAATAAAGTATTAAATTTACCAAAATGTTTGTCACAGAACTGTTGTTGAACCAATTTGGGAAATTGAGAGAATTGAATGTGACACATGCATCATTGAAATGGCTGTTACAATATAATACACATAACACAGACACAATCAATAAGGTAAGGTGAACCATCTGGGAATCTCTATAAAAACAATTAAAAGTGACTAAGTTGCATATTAAGTCACCATTGAATGCCAATGATTGGCATGTGAGGGATGACATGTCTCCAATGCTTTAAGACAGGGTATGACCTCAATGAAAATAGATAGGACACTTTCAAAATGTGCATCTGGGTTGCCATTTTGAATTAAAGTCCAGCTGTAGTGCATCATGGAGCCACCTGGCAAATCTTTTGATGATTGGAGTGAGATCTTCAGCCCAGGATGTTCCAAAGAGCATAAATCAAGTGCTGCTGAAGCAATCTGATTCAGAGTGAAAGATGTACCTTGCTGATTAGTTAAGACTCATGTTGAGTGAATACAGCGATCATCTTTGAGGCCAGATCTGCCAGCACAGCTTTACACTCCCAATGCTCAGCATCAACATGCAAAAGTACCCAGAAGAAAGATTCCAGGTCATGCATGGGGACATACCTCTGAAATTATGCACATGTAACTCCTTCAATAAGGGTTCAATTGTTTTGTAAATTTTTGATGGTGCTACCCCCTGATCACTCTCTACACCAGCCACAAATCAGCAAGATCAAGAAAGAACTGGGCTCACACTGATCAAAATAATGGCATGCTATATAGTGCAATACTTTTGCACAGTGACACATGAAAAAAGGAAAGACTAACATGCCATAAAACACACAGCAGAAATACTTTCTAGATACATAGGTTGGAGTTTCCATGACATCTGATCCATCATGTCACCAAGTTTCAGATGTCTAAGTCAACTGTGGAATGAGTAATAATGCATTGTACTGATGGTGTTTAAAATTCAATTAATTTCTAAATTCTGAAAGATTGAAATGAGATATGAATAAATGATCTTAGAGATGGAAGCAGCCCAAGCATCTAAGATGGTCAAAGTACTTGGCATACAAATCTAATCATT
Source organism: Ceratobasidium sp. 423 (assembly GCA_019616915.1). NCBI lineage: Eukaryota > Fungi > Basidiomycota > Agaricomycetes > Cantharellales > Ceratobasidiaceae > Ceratobasidium > Ceratobasidium sp. 423. Next base: position 16,251 of record WSTI01011591.1, read on the forward strand.
CCTTCAGAAAATATAATTAGATTTTTGTCCAGAGACTAAGATGCACACAGATTAAATGATGAATTTTGACTGAACAATGACAGCTGGATTCGAGAGACTAAGCAACAATCTAGAGCACATATAGGGGTATCCACATGTAAATTTGTAGGTTGAACCCTGTAAAGTTGCATGAGTTATTCAAGGATGATCAACTGGTTCCTACACTGATAATAAGGTCAAATTTAATGGCACCAGATCTGCAGCCTAGTGTAACATGCAGTTGTGGTGTCATTTGCCCACCGAGATCCCTGGATTCATGGGTCAACCCTGGAACCCTGGAAAACCCACAACCTGTGCTCCAGGTATGGTGTGGGTGTCATGACTCAGCTTGGAGGGACTAGGTAAGTATGCAAGGGCACTGATCACATATGCCCAGGAAGTAAGGTAGGTGGCACCTACAGCATATATACCACTCGACTTATACCTAGACACAGTGGTCTAGGGTTTATATGCACCAGCAAGGGGTGACTGACAAGAGGGGGCAGCAAGGGCCCAGGGTTATGGTTTACTAAGTTAAGACACACTTGGTCCTGAAGAGGACCTGGGCAAGGATGGGGATAGAGGGCTTAGTCCTATAGACAAGAGATCAAGCCTTGCTGGATAGCGTCGGCTTGACCTTGGTTATATACATGATGCCAGCCATGATCAAATACACAGGTACAATCCAAGAAGTGACATATTGGTAAAACCATATCACATCCAAGGACAAATACATCATGTGACATTAGACTAAGGTAATGACATATAAATATACCAGAAAAGGGAAATGTCTGGAGAAAAGGATAGAAAATAGAGTTAAATTGTGTCATGACGAATGTGGTCATGACATTACCCCCTCTTCAAGGTCCAACAGCATCTGGGTACTGCTTATGGAAACCTGCTACAGTGTCAGGGGCATTTTCTAGAAGTTTGGCTGGCTCCCAAGAGTTGCTCCCCTCATCATACCCTTTCCATTGAACATAATACTCCAAGTGCTTATTCTTCCCATGACCCTTATAGCAGCTATCCAGGATCTCCTCTACCTCATACTCCTCTTCACCTTCTTCTGTAATAATTGGAGGTGGTTGAGGTGGATCTCATCCATGAGGATCTGGATGGAATTTTTGAAGGAGGGTGACATGGAAGACATTATGGATTTTCATGGTGTGGGGGAGCTCTAGCTGATATGCATGTGTCCCAATTTTCTTTAACACTCTGTATGGGCCCAAGCATTTGTGGCTGAGCTTAATGGATGGTCTGTCAGTGGTGATGTTCTGATGATTCAGCCATCCCCAGTCTCCAACCTGAATATCCTCGATGTCTTGATGCTTCCGATCATAATATTCCTTCATCTGTTCTTGAGCCAGTTGAATCGAGGCCTTGACTTTGTTGTAACCTTTTTGGAGGAAATCGGCATGTTCATCTGCATTTGGGACTTTGTCTCCTGACTCGTTATTGACTGTGAGTCTTGGGTTGTAGCCATAGCAAACTTGGAAGGGTGACTTTCCGATTGAGGTTTGGAGGGTGTTAATATGAGCAAACTCCACCATGGGTAATAAAGTGACCCAGTCTGACTGTCAGTGGTTGCAGAAGATCCTTAGAAATATTTCTACATCTCAGTTAACCCTCTCAGTCTGACCATCAGTTTGGGGATGGTATGCTGTGGAGTAAGTTCCCTTGATCCCTAGTCAGTGGTACAACTGTTGCATGAACTTCACCTTAAATACTGATCCTCTATCAGATATTGTACTTCAAGGTAGACCATGTAATTTCCACACATAGGTTATGAATAGGTTCACAATATCTATAGCAGTAGTGGTGGTATGTGTAGGGATTAGATGGACCATTTTGGAGAACCTGTCCACTACTACTAAAATTGCATTGAAACCTTCGGACAGGGGTAACCTGGTGATTAGGTCATAGGAAATATCGAGCCATGGGGCTTTGGGGATTTGGAGAGGTTTTAGGAGGCCTTGGGGAAGTTGGTTTGAGATTTTTGATCTTTTGCAGGCCTCGCAATGTTCAATGTAGGAGTTTACAAACTTCTTGATAGACAGCCAATGATAGGTTCTTGATATGAGCTCTAGTGTCCGAGCTTGGCCAGGATTACCTGCAGCAATGTTGTCATGTCTTGATTCCAATATGAGATTTCAAATGGTATCATCTTTAGGAATGAACATTTTTCCTTTAAATCAGAGTAAGCTGTCCTTCATTTCCCAGTCTTGGACCTGTTTTCCTTTTCAAAAAGCTTTGATAATTTCCTTGAGTCAGTCATCTTCATGGATTGCTTCACTGATTAGATCATTAATTTCCTGGTCTGGGGTAATGGCATTGAGGAATATCTTGGGTTTCAAGAGAATTTGATTCTCCACCCCCCCTTCAGGTGTTAGCCCATAATGTTGGAGAGAATGTCCACCTTTTTATTCAAGTTCCCAGGTCAATAGATAATTTGGAAGTTATATTCTGACAGGGTATTCGACCATCGAACTTTTCTTCTCATGAGCATGTGCGGCTTTCTGAAATGCTCTAGGTTCTTGTGGTCAGTCAGGATTTGGGTTGGTCATTCCGAACCATGCAGCAAATGCCTCCATTCCACTAAAGCCCTTAAATGGCTAGTAACTCCTTATTGAATATATCATAGTTTTGTTCTGCAGGGGAGAATGATTTGGAGTAGAAGGCCACCAGATGTAGTTTGCCATCAGTATCTTTTTGAGCGAGTATGGCTCCAGTTGCATAGTCAGAGGCATTGCATTCCAATGTGAATTCCTCTTTGACATTAGGGAACATTAACAGGGGGCCAAGGTTAGATAGCGTTTGAGTACTTTGAATGCTAATTCTTGTTTATCTGACCATTCCCATGGTTTATCCTTCTTAAGAGTATCATATAGAGGTCTTGCCATGTTTCTGAAGTTAGGAATGAACCTCCTGTAGCAGTTCACAAATCCCAGGAATTCTTGCACATTCTTGACATTCTTTGGCTGCAGCCAATCTAGGGCTTTCATAACTTTTTCCTGATCAACCTTTATCCCCTTATTGGTGATGATGCATCCTAAATAATCAATCTTGAGGATGTTGAAATGACACTTCACTGGGTTGCAGAAGAGGTTGTTTTCTTGAAGCTGTCATAGGACCATCCTTACTTGTTCCTCATGAGTCTCACCATCCTTTGTGTGGATCAATATGTCATCCAAATAGACTTCTACAAACAGCAGATCTCCCAGGATATGATTCATGAATCTCTGGAAGGTTGTGGGGGTGTTTGTGAGTCCAAAAAGGGCATCACACAGTACTCGAATAGTCTGAACTTGCACTTGAAGGCTGTTTTCCATTCATCACCCTTCTTGATTTGGACTAGATGGTAGCCATTTTTCAGATCTAATTTGGTGTATATATGGCTGCCTCTTAATCAATCCATCAATTCTTCAGGAAGAGGGATAGGATATACATCCTTTTTCATGAGGTTGTTCAAGGCCTTGTAGTTGATGCACATCCTTGGGTCCCCATTCTTTCTCTGAGAAAAAGTTACTGGCAAGGATGTTGATGAATGGGAGGGTCAGATGGTTCCTCGGGCTAAGTGTTCATCAAGTGTTTTTCGAAGGACCTCTTCTTCATATGGGGTTACCTTGTAAACTCGACCATGGGTGGGTACAGCCCCTGGTATTAAGTCAATGGCAATGTCCCATGGGCAATGTGGTGGGAGTTTGGCAGCTTGTTTGATGGAGAAAATGTCTTGAAAGTCATGGTAAGAGGATGGGACTTTTTCCAATGAATTGAGTTGGAGAGTAGTGGGGAGTTTGAGGCAACCTGTCATGACCTAATGCTATGATGTCATAGTCATTGCATAGAGGGGTGTGACTTGCACCTAATTAGGTATATAGAAGCCT